>WBNH01002445.1:127128-168015 GCA_013401255.1 Urocolius indicus | reverse complement strand
TACACTAATTAACTTGAACATGTGGAAAATTTAAGTCACAATAAGGCACTTACGTTGTTTTGCAGTAATTATTTCATTTGCAGAGCAACTTTCAGATTTCAGTGGATGTTTATGGAAAACAGGATCATTCACTCAAGCACGAGTTTCCAAAGTAAGTTTATTTTTAAGGCAGTTATTTATAGTTTACACTATCCAGTTTTTCATTTACATCTATATTCAGTAAAGCACTTAGCCATGACGCATTTGAGTTCAAGACACACTTCCATGAATATATAACTAGAAACACTCACTTTGGGGAAACAAGATTCTAACATCAGCAAGAAGAGAAACAATTTGCTAAGTTTCAACTCTGTAAAAAAAAAAAAAAAAGCAGCAAATCTCTTTTCTACTGCAGACTGTCGTTACAATGGGTATGGGCTGGAATATCGTATTTCTGGTTTTATCTTTTTGTCAATCTTTGTGCCAGTTGTCATGCACATATTCCAAGGAGCACTTTGCCTTAGATATCCTCAATATGTGCTCCTATATAAAAGAGTTTATTTTTTACATTGGATTTAAATAATTCAGTGTAGTTTTATTCATTATTCCTTAGTCATTGATAATCCACTGTGTTCTCTTCTTCTATGATTTGCAAACGTTCTTTGGAAGTGACACAATGACATTACTTTAACTCTTCCCTACCTTTGAGGTATCAAGAATTTGATTTGTCTTGCAGTTCTTCTGAAATAATTGCTTAATCATATTGAAGCTGTACAAGTCTCAGTCAAAGGTGAGTATCATCCAGCACAGTGTGCTGGACATTTCAAAGGATGTGCACCAGGAAAACAGATATGGAATAACTTCCCCTATTACAAGCTGATTTAGATCTCCTAAAGCTACCAAATACTCAGACCATAAGTGTTCAAGGGGGAATCATTACTCTCAAACCAGCTTAAAGTATCTTGATTGTCTACAGTACTTATAAGCAGAGAATAACATTTCCTCATGTATGTTATTCATAAGAATGTGAAACTGCTTTCAGCTTTTACCTTCAGTATTTCAGAATCAGAGAGTGATTCAAGACTTATTAAATAAGCCTCCCAGCCTGTGACTAGGAAGATGGTCACTAATTTCAAATTTAGAGAAAAGACCACTTTCAGAACTGTGCCCCAATAGAGGAGAGGAGAAAAAAAAGCTATAGATCATAATAACGTCAGTGGTTTCGACATCCATGATCTGTCTTTTCAGTTTATTAAAATTAACATCATCATTCAGACACTGCAAGCATACCACTTAGGAATAAGGGGATTTAAATCTAACTTAACCATAAACAGGATAGGTTATTTCACATTTCTGTTGTATATGATGCAAAAGGCTTTTACTTGCTTACAGCAAGTGCTATGGGAATTGAGATTGTACAACAGCTTCCTGGAGTAAGTCCTAAATTTGCATCATTTACTTTGGTAGCAAAACTTCTCTCAGAGGATAGCTTAAATCCACAAACCATGTTAGATTCTCTCTGGTCCTTCACCAGCTCCAGTCACAGTTTTGGGTGTTCCAATAAAATCAAAGTATGAGCTTACTGGAATAAGGCCAGCCTGGGGCCACAAAGAGGACTAAGAGACTAGAAAACCTTCTATACATGGGGAAGCTGAGAGAGATGGGGCTGTTCAGCCTGCTGAAGAGAAGGCTCAAGGAATCTTATCAATGTTTATACCCAAAGGGAGGTGAGTGAAGATAAGATGATCAAACTTTGCTCAGTAGTGCCCATGGACAATGGATTTAATGCCCAAGGACTAAATCACATGAAATTCCATCTGAACACAAGAATGCATTTTTCACAGTGAAGGTGGTCAGTCATAGGAACAATATGCTTCAGAGAGGCTGTGGAGATATTAAAAACACAATTGTACACGAACCTGAGCAACAGGCTGTAGCTGCGCCTGCTTGAGCAGGTGAGGCTGGACTAGAAGATCTCAAGAGGTTGCTTCCAAATCGAACAACTCTTAACATTAACATCGTGGTCTGGAGCAGCAACATTAGGTAATTATTCCATTACTACTATGCTTTTGGACACAAATCATTGATCTGTAGTTTACATTAGGCTACAAGTAACTGCAAATAGTTCCTATTGATCAGCCTCTAGTTGACAGATAGTGTGAGGAAATGAGGTCAAAGATGGCTTCAGCAAATGGAACAAACGTGTCATCTGCAGCATTAATTGTTGGCTAAAATGTTAGCAGTCAAAGTCATACGAAGGGCAAATCCTCTTTCCAGCAACCCATTGTGCTAGACGAGATAACCCATGCATTGCCTATGATTGCCTTTGGTTCAGTTCTCTGCTTAGGAGCAGAAGCACCTATGTAAAATAAACCTTACGAGAAAGTGGAAATTATGCTAAACTTAGAGGAGCAGCGTCAATAACATTTAACCTTTTCTTGTTCTCCTGAAGAAAGCAAATACATATCTGAGCCACTGACTAACTAAATCAACAAATGTACTTCTGCAGATGAGAAAATCCTCCCTTGCTTTCAAATACTAATACGCACATAGGGCTACTCCCAAGATAAACTTTTGCTGTACTTTCATTCCAGAGCACTGTACTGTGTCTCATATAGTACCCTTGAAGCCCTTACCCCTTTTGACTACTATCAGAAGGTAACTGACCCATTTCAGGTTGGAAAGAGAAATGTCACTCATCAGCTTCTACAAAGGCCAGAAATGTCCACAGACAACTACAAAAAAAGGTATTGTTACCTCACTAGCTGGATTTTATCACCTGCAGACTCTTCTCATTTCCTTTCTGGACAGAATTATCCTCATTCATGTAAAGTATCAACAGTACAAGCTATAGATAGATAATACTGTTCCTCTTTCTTTTATACTGGCTTCCTTAAATGAATGTACAATTTTAATTTCAGTTACTTTAACTCAACAGCTTTCAAAAGCCTGCAAAAGAATCAATTAACTATTGTGAACAAAAAGCCACTTTCACCTCTTTCAAAACTGGCAAAAAAGTCAGAACTCTCCAAAGATTTTGCTGTTTCTTTAGAGGAAAAACAGAAGCATTACTGAAGGCCTGTATAACAGCAGAGTTTGGCTAAAGAAAAATTAAAAGGAACTTAGCAAGTTTACTGACGTCTTGACAAAAGAAGAAATTTCAAAGCAGAAAGTACACAGTAGGGAGCATTTTAGTATGGAAGAAGAGCTGTGTGCATGTGGTGAGCATATTCGGCAATGGTTTTCTTTTGCCTGATTATGCATTCTGCAGTGTGAAGCAGATGATGTAACCACTTAAGGACACTACGCTTTTCACACAGCACAGAAGGAAATGGTAAAGGATCATCTCCTGTCGGGGAATGCAGCAACTGGGAAAAAAGAATAAAGGGAAAATCATATCCAAAAGAAGACAGCGGCACCTGAGTAAGTGCTCTCTTTGGCACAGCAAGACTGCAAGCCTGCTCGCACACAGGTGAGGATTTGTGCAGGACACAGCACTTGGAGCTGAGACGTTTGAGAAATCACAAGCTCACTTGGCCTTGAGCTTGACCTGCATCGCTTCAGGTCCAATTGCCATCCTTCGAGGAGGGATCTCATGACCTCTCTGAGCTATTTTGCTGTGTGATGGGAAAGAAGCTATATGTAGGTCAGCAGGGAGGTCGAGGTGGAAATGAGACAAGCATGGCTTGAGCAACTTCTAATAAACTCAGGACATGACCTGGATAAAGCAAAAACTCTCTATTCACTCATTCAGACAGATCAGGAGATTGGTAAAGTGAGAAGACTGTTTGCAGGCAAGCTGTCTGTCTGACAGCATAACATCTAGGGTTGGACCTCTGCTTTATCTTTAGGCATGCAACCAGCCTGGTACAACTCTAAGTCTGATATTTCACCACACCCTAACGACACAGTCAGTTTCTCCAGACCTGGTGTTGCAACCTGCTATCCCCTCCACTCTCTGAATCAGTGGGAACAAAAGGACGCATTGTCTGAAAGGATGAGTGGTTTCATCATGACTTCCAGAAAAGCTGAGCACCAAAAAAGAAAACAGACAGATATGTTATCTTGTCTCAGTCTCAGTTTCAGTCCCCTGGAGAAGTGCAGTGATTATTTGACATAGAGAGCTGGAAGGGGGATGCCTCTATCACTTGTGGGCTGCTGTATATTCACAATTTGAATACTTAATATAAAATAGCCTTGTGTGTTAAACCATATGCCATGCGATAAGACACTGCTAAGTAAGTCAAAACTCCACAAGAAATTGTGGGTAAGAAACTATCTTATTTATCAAAACAGTGAAAAAACCCCACCCCCATGGAGACAAGGACAATTTACACAGGTACTTAACACTCTTAGAAAAATCTGTTTTTGCTAAGAAAAACACATTTACAGATAAAGATGATGTTGTGAAAGCCTTAAGATTACAGCAAAATATTTTGAATAAGACATCAAAATAGTTGTAAGTTCAGGGAATTTATGTTTTCCTATGATTTTATAAGGGTAGAGGGCATGGTCCAAAGTATGTGCAAATAAATCTAACGTTTTACATCAACGTCCACACTTTTTCCTTCTTGCAGTGTACAATGACAAAAGCATCACTGTCTACAAGACTATGGAACCCAGACTTTTCACATTGTACTTTTAACTTTTGGTGGTGGTGGTGTTGTTCCTTTCTGTTAATAAAAGACCTTCAGCCACCAGTTGCACTCAAACTCAGAAACTCTTCTGGTGAAGAGACAATTGTGCTTGTCTGACTACTCTAAGCAGTGCAATAGCAACATCCCCAGCACATGCAGCAAACATGGAGAGGGAGCTGCTGTATGTATGCCACTACAGTTTGCCACTAAGGCTGCATTACAAAATCAACAATAACAAAAAAAAAATACTATGAATTTAACAGCAAAAGATACATAGCCCCTTTACAGTCCTCATAGTCAGGATTTGCTAGATGCTTGAAGTCAGCTATATGGCAGAATGTGTCAAAAGCAGGAGGCTTCTTACGATTTTGACTCCTTAAAAGTCTGCAGTTTATTCAAGAAAGGAGAGGAAAAATAACTGAAGGATGATGGCCATTTGAAAGTCTTAATATTTCTCAGAGATGGTTATGTTATCTGCATCTCCTGAAAAGAAAATTGGAAGGAGAAGAGGTGATAGAAATAAACATTTTCATGTTTGGCAGAGGACCAAGCACTCAAAACTGGAAACTACTTAGGAACAACTTGCCAAACCAGAACCTTAATCACTTCAGACTTCTGCAAGGGAAGCAGGTGGAAAGTAGAACATATTCTGACTTTGGGGAGGCAATAAAAGTTGATAGTGACCTTAAAAGACTTATCTCTGGAAATTGAGGCATTTCATGATATTTTCTGTTATGTTGAGGAGAAAAGCACACAAATCAGAAATTCTAAGAGAGCAAGCTCTGGTCTTCATATGAGTTAAAGCTCAGACCTCTGAAGTTGATGAATAATTTTGCAGAGACAGAAAACTGTAATTGAATTGGCTTTATAGAAGATCATTTTACCCAAAAGTTATTTCCTTCAGCTATGTCACTTGTTCAATGTCATCTCTATCCCTTTGAAAAAGCATTGTTACAAGAAAATATCTGTCTGATTGCTGATGATGTATACATCTTGTCTACCCAAATATATTTGAGGCTCTTAATAGTACCTCCAAATACCACCCCAAGGCTAAAATGAACATGTTACCAGAAAACATAATTTTTTCCATTTTACCTCTACAGAAGCAGCTTAAAGAGATCGTGTTGGCACCTTTGCTCTGCACTTTCAAAATGACCACGATGTCTGATTATCAGATTGGGAACATAGAGTACAATTTCTGCTGAAAACTGCATTTTGACCTGGATCATGCTTCCATGTGCAATGCTGGCAGGGCTAATTTTTCCTCTTTGATGCATGAGAAAAAAAGAAAAGGGCAGACATCCCTCTGTTCTCTGAACTGTGAGAGCAGAATCTGAAAACAAGGGCAATCCTTGTTGCTTTCCTTACAGAACTTTTTCCAATTGATTCTCATTCAAATCACGTCACTTGTTGATTTTTTAATTAGTTTTGCAGTTCACACCTGTGCAACATCAAACAAATGCTAACTCCTTCTTCTGCTGCCCTTTAAACCACTAAACAAAAGGAACTGCTTAATAAATTTATCCTCTGGGCCTCAACAACCTCAGACCAGCACAAGAAATAAAGCAGTAAAATATCTATGACTAGATTTAGAAATGGCCTACAGGTCCACACACCTAGCTGTATGCTGCTTTTATTTCTTTGGGCAAACCAGGAAGAGCTGCCTACTGCACATGGTTGCCTGTGCTTTTGCAAGTACCCTGAAAGAGATGCCCACAGGTTTGAACGCAACACAAACCTACAAAGATGATGGGAAGTAAAGGTTGGGAGGCCAAGTGATTGTACTGTGGGGCAAGGCAGCAGATGTCTGCTCAAGTTTCCCCTCTGCCTCAGTCAGAAAGAAGCACCACCACGTGCTGCGTGTGGCCTGCACACATCTCATCCAGCTCATCTGGGAACACATGCTATCTGACCAAGCTGTGCTCCAGAAACCATCAGACAAACAAATGGGGCAAAAAATAAAAGAGGCTAACCCCCTTTTACTTACCTATATTGCATTTTCTGTATCCAGTAGAAATTCAGACAAGGAACAGCTGAGTAGCTTCTGTTTAAGCACTTCAGACTATTGCTTGATTCATGGAGGAGGGAGAACAGATAGCAATCCAAAAGTGAGATTGTTTTTGTTTTGACATGGTCTTTGAGAAGGAGAACACACAGAGTCCCTTCTCTTTAAGCACAAAAGAATAAATTATTTCCTTGCTCATAAATCCAAGACAACTTTCTATTCACTTTTGCTAATTTTCTACTGACTTCCATGCTCAAAGCTTTTTTTTTTTTTCCTAGAGCACAGAGATCCACCATATCATCTTCCTGTCTCTGCAATCAGTTCCAAGAACTGCCTCAGTCTCTTGGCATTAGTTCTTCCTCAAGATCAACCGTTGAACAAAGACATCCAGTGTTTCAGATAAACAAGTTAATTCATTACCTAGTATTTTCAGTAGGGATTTTTTACGTGTATTATATATATACTTCCTCTGACCTTCAGCATACCAATACATTGTGGACACAGTGAGCTTGCAATGCAGGCTTGCCACGGAACTAGGTAAAGTCTGTCATCTGCAAAACAAATGCAAGTACTCCTGTAGTGCATTTATGTTGAATACCAGCACTGTTTTCTATTGTGATTAGAGTGGTTGCTGCTGGAAAGCAGGACAAAATACTTATGTGCTTTTCAAGGCACCTTTGGCTGTATTGCATGGTAGCAAAACTAAGGCTTAGACATCAATCTTCTTGCGTCATTTTTTTGCCAGATCACTCTCACATCCTTCCAGGAACAGAATACTCCTCCTACAGCAATAATCTGAAAAAGAATAAAACTTGCTAACCAACAAAAATAATTCCAAAAAGCAAAATCCACAAAGTTTTAAAACCTCTTAATCCACTTTAATTTCCTTGACAGAGATTGTCATAATGAATCATTCAATATGACAATCTCTGTCAAGCAAAATCCACAAAGTTTTAAAACCTCTTAATCCACTTTAATTTCCTTGACAGAGATTGTCATATTGAATGATTCATTTTGTTGAATCACAAAAGATGACATAGAGAGATTATTTTTGAGGGAAAGTCTCACATTTCGAAAGGTTGAAGTGAAGGACTTATATTCCTTCAGCTTTTCAATGTATATCTGCACTACAGGGAGTGTGCCCTCTCTATCCAGGTCCTGTACCGGCTCAGGGCTCCCCAGGGGCTTTCTAGTGAGCCCATTTAGTACTTGTTCACAAGATGAATCAGCTTAATGTTTTTAAGCAGGCTTCTCTTCAAAAGCTTTTGATATTTGCTTGTTAAGTAACACATTTGTGTAATGTTATCCCTGCTGAAACTGATGTGGATAGAAGGGGGCAGACAGCACATGCTACATTACCTTACAAGGCTTGACATTTCACTAATTGCATTGGCCTAGTTCTGTGAATCACAGATTATTCTCCTAGTCATAAAGCACATTTGATTCTTTTGTGTGGTTATTCATGCAATGCAATAAAATTGCAAGAGTCTACAAGGGGATAAAACCTCATGATTTATCTATCCAAATATGAACAAACAGCATCTCCGATTTTCATTGATACTCTGATGACATGCATGAAATTATGAACAAAGCTCTCTTATCTTCTGCAACTTGTACACAGATACTTATTTCTTAAGTCTTACTTTCCTTTTACAGGAGGGTAACAAAACATTAATTGAAATAAGAAAAGCAGCTGACCGGCCCTGACTTGGTTATATGTTTCTTTCAGTTCCATGAGAGAGTTCTGCAGAATGTAAGGGGAAACAAAGCATCAGGACAGAGACCACAAATGAGTTTGCATCAGCCATCAGCTGACATATCAAGGATCTCCAGTCTATGTCTCTGTGCAGCCTCTGAATTGATGGATCCTCTGGCTACTCGTCAAGAATTTGAGCTTAAATGTCATGTATGCATGTAACTCCCTATGAGCTGGGAAGAGCATCATTGCTTCTCTGAGCCAGAGAATCCATTAGGATAAGTGTATTCTGTAGGGTAACTGGGTTTTCATTAGCTTGGCCACTTGTCCATAAATAGCAGTGTTAAGATTAAGAAAGTTGGTAGCCTGGTAGCTAACTCAGGACTGAGCATTACTTACCTGAAATGCTCAAGCAAATGCACTAGAAAAAGTAATACTAAAACACTTCAACTAAATGAGCCATCATCATTCTGCCCAAACTCTCAAATGCAAAACCAGCATCTGAGAACAGGGTCTCTGAAGTTAACACAAGCCCTTAAGCCAGCTTCACTGGGCTTTGGATCAGGGTCTTTCACTTTCATGCATCCATGAAGTTTCTTACTTTTTATGAATACATCCAAGAGCCCACTTCTGAACATGAAGAACTTTGTCTAATGTTCTGCTTTTTATTGTTTTTGCTCTCCATTTAGCAATATGAAGATGAGTCTTTCAGCTGATGCTTTCACTCTTCTATGCACAACAGCTCCTGGCTGCAAAGAGCAGAGCAAAAAAAGTTATCAGCTAAACAAACCTCAAAATTCCAGGCTTCTCTGTAGTCCATTACATATCTAAGCTGCTCTGCTTCAAAGGCAAATCTCATTATTGCTCATTTAATGATCTCATTGATCATTAAACACACACAGAATCACAGAATCCTGAGGGTTGTAAGGGACCTTGAAAGATCGAGTCCAATCCCCTGCTTTTTACTTTTTAGAGCTATCGTAACACTAGAAGTACATTTCATTAAGAATTTGTAGTTTCTTTCAAATGCATTTGCAATCCTTCTGAATACTTTTCACAAAATATAACTGACAAAGCAATACAATATACACGAGTAAATCAAGCTACAATGTTAGAATGAACTTATGTTCAGACAGACGGTGGTTTTAAATCACAATCAATTTTTTAATGATTATATTTAAAATTTTAAAAAGCATTAAGAATATTAATTCACAATAAAAAGTTTAAACATGTCAGCTTTTTAAAAAATAAGTGCCTGGTATTTTCAATCCTCCCACAGCACTTCTTTGAGCAAAACTGTTTTTAAATTTAAGTTGCATTTGCCAAACAGTAAGTCTGTCTGAAGCTGTATTTCTCTAGCTGAATGTACTGCTTACTAAAAGAGAAGACGAATTTCTGAGTTCTATTACATACAAACACAAAAAGTCAAGAACTTTTGCTGCATTTGCAGGTTTCTAAATACAGGCTTAATATCTTTTATTAAAGCGCTTAAAAACTATCACTTCCTGTAACACACTAAATGTTCATTTGCTGAAGTATGTAACAACAGCGTAATGCTGTAATTTAAATAATAGATGGGGTGAGGAAGTTGCTAAGGAAGAGAATACTATGGCTGTATTTAAATTTAGAGCAAAACTTGTGTCTTGAGTGGATTTATTCTCCCAGACACACAAGTAGATGTACTAACTACAAGTTAGCTGTCTCGATAATGACGGTCATATCTTGTGCAGTGCAGAAGTTCATTTGCCATAAAAGCCTGATTGTGATTTTTCCAGCAGGTAAAAGTCTGCAGCATGGTCATCTTACTCTGATTTCAGCTCGGGGAGAGCTAGACCCTTATTGTTCTCAATGCGAGCTGGTTGGAAACAGCTGGGGATGTTTCTATAGACACATAGAGTAAGCAGGCTGTCTCATTGTACAGCCTTACAACAAAACATGGGCAAAAGCAGGAGATACAGTGTCTTGCTTCAGCTATCAACTATGTAAGGTGGAGCAGCAGCTGGGAAAGAAGAGGTGGGAAGGGCTGTGTGTGGAAAAAATAGCCAGATCAATCTTGCAGTGCTTAGGGAATCACAGGGCAGGAGATCTGCCTTGTAGCATACTGATCCTCTAATAGCCTGTGAATGCTCTGAAGGGGACATCTGCCAAACTAAATCTTGGATTTCATTTTAATCCATGTGACTTCCTCTACATTTATCTAGGGCTTTCAAATTGAGAGGAGAGCATCTGAGCTGGTCAAGAAAGAAAATGTGTAATTTAGGTAATGGCTTACCATCCCTGCATAAAATGCACAGAAAACATCGTTTTGCTGACTTGGGGTGACCCAGCATAATTGTCAGACATGCCTGCAAAGCTGTCCACAGGGCTCAGCCAGCTGCAAGGAAACTGGGTGTTGCTCCGTGGCCAAAGGGCAAACTGGAAAAACACAAAGTGCTGTGTCACAGGGCATTTCATCACAGATGGACCCATGAAGAGACGTTTGCCACAGTCCAAAGAGAAGGTGTCTAACCTGAAAGGATGTTTCTCCATGCAGGTTTTATACATACTTTGTGAAACACATTATGATCTTGACCAGTTTGTGGTCCAAAAGCTTCCAGAACTTGGATAGAAGCAAAAAACTTTTCAGGTGAAGGGCTTCATATGACAAACTAACACACAGTTCTACCTTGACTGCATACTGGCAGTGCAGTAAATTTTTCATGTCACAAACATCTGTTGCAGGCTGAAAGGGTAACAAAAATGGAGAATTTAATCTGTAAGAAATAATCAGAGGGAGCTAAGGTTAAATCAGTTCAGTGCATTACTACAGTACTTTAAACTTACAGGCAGAAATCACTTGCCATTTTAGGAGGTGCGGGAGATGATTACTCACATATGCATTGAGCAGAATCTGACAGAAGGGAAGAATTCTTTCTTCAAGAAACTTACCTTGTGATCTTGCAAAGAGCTGCACTCACCAAAGTAACAGGTACTCCTGAGCACCAGCCTCTGGAAACCCCACTGTTTGTATAACTACCCTCTCTGCAAGACCCTAAGGTGCTCAGAGCCCTTAGAGGGCAGTGAATAATCGCTGACCACAATGCATGCCCTAAGCATGGATTCTACTGGAAAAGGACTGAATTAGCCTTTCAAAATAGGAAGTTAGACATTTGGTCTCACTGCAGTTCTGCCACAGGTTGGAAAGCTTTTCTCTCTGATCCACATGAAAGATTTCCTACAGGCAATGGAAAAAGAACTTTTCGTTACTTTATCAGTCATTTGAGGTATAATTGTAGTACAAAGAAGTGCTTTGCACTTCATACCAACTAAAAGGGAACTCTTGAAGTGAGAGTATGAGTATGGTTTTAACTCATTAACCACCTCACATTAGAAGCAAAAGCTAGATTACCAATGTTCTAACTAAGGCTTCACCATATATTATTATCACTGATTACCTTGCTGAGATAGAAGTAAATGGCTGTCTGTTGAAAAGTTTCTGGAAAATAATTTCTGCTTCTCTTTGAGAATATTGAGGACTAGATTCCACAATATACTGCTGTGTTCCATGCTCTGCTCCAACTCAAAATGAATTAAACTTCTTCATGGCTTGTTTCATATTCCATTTGTTTGTCTCCAAGAGCAAAGTTTTTGAGAACCACAAACATCACTTCAGTTTTCTGCTAACGAAATGAGGAAAAACATCTTGGATGCTTCTCTGCAACCGAAGAAACTGTCATACATCATAGAGGCTGCTTTGTGTACAATCAACAATTGAAAAATTAGTAAAATATGGTTTCAGTTAAACCACTTTAAACTTACCTTCGGGGCATGTGCTCAAAAATACTCCCTCCCCCACCCCCCCACTCCCCATTGAAATGCTGTAAGAAGGAATGTTAAAATAAACGTGCAGCCAAGGCAAGTCCAAAAGCAAGGAATTGCCACTATTAAGGTCAGCCTCAGCAATTTGGCTTAAAATTCAGATTACACCTCCCAAGACATTATGGTTGTTTTTTTTTTGTAAACTTTCTCTTGTCTATAAAGGCTACTGGTGGCCAAAAATTCACTAGCGAAAAATATGTATTGCATGGAAAGGAGTTAACCTATGGTGAATGATTCGTGATTGATATAGGGAGTGATAAGGACAACTACTTATCTCAGGGGAAAGTGCTTTAGTTAGTAACAGTTTCTGTACCTGCAAACACCCACAATCATTTATTTACACAAAGTGAACAAGGCCTTAAAGCAGATTTGTGTGGTACACATCAGACCTACCTCTTTAGCACCAGAAATCTTGGCTCCAACATTACCGTGTACTGCTCATAAACAAAGCAAGCAAATTACAGCACCATCATGTGGACTTTGTTATGATCAAAGTACAACTGAAACGGAAAGAGAAAAAAATAATCAAAAGCGTACAACATCTACAAGAAGAAGTAACATCAGAGAGCTCTATCTACTAATGTGCATTAGTCATGGACAGAGTTTGCTCAAATCTCCTTTCCCTTTCCTCACTGATAACAGCAAAAGACCCTTCAATCTAACTTTTTTTCTGACAGTCTCATAAGTTATATTTTGTTTGTTTGTTTGTTTTTATTTCTAATTTCTGTTTTAATGAGATTGCAACTATTTAAGGCATTGATCTACAATTAGATCAGATACTGTAGAGCTTTACATTAGTTACAAATAAGCTAAGACAGACATTTCTTGTCTTACTCCATACTTTTTACATTAAAAAAAAAAAGCATCATCTAACTTATCTCCCTAGTGTCTTTTTTAAAAAATTATCTTTTTCTAAATGGCACTTTAAAGTATTTCTTGCCCTTGAACACAAGCAGGACTCAATTCACTGCAGTAATCCAAAAAAGTCACAAAACTTGTTATCTGAGTGAATGATGCATTCGTCTCGTGTGTGTGTGTGTGTGTATGTCTGTGTGTGAGAGAAGGGGGAGAATCATGATGGCGTACTTGTCATGGGGAGTGGTTTGCATATTAATAAACAGTATATATGAGCCTTTCCCACTGAGGCCAGCACTTGGAGAGACTCCTGTGCACTGAGGAAGCGTCCACATATCACTGCCAGAGTGAGTTCTGTTTCAGCTTTGCTTACTGCTACAGCCTGGCTCCTCTCTTTCTCCTTTCTTTTTATAATCCTATTCTGCCCTCTTTAGGGCTATTGTCACACCAGCTGTGCGGGGGTTAATTTCATCCAGTTATGCTACATGTAGAGCAAATACTGAGAGTATTTAATTTCCAGAGTTTTGTTAAGTTTATTCGACATGATTCTCTGACTAGTGCTACTGGCATAGCGAGGGATAAACTGAGCACTACGCAGCGGCTGCAAGTGTAACTTAAGTACCGCATCTATATATCTTCTTTGCTATTTGGAAGCAACTTTAAACTGCCAGCTGTACTTAAGACATCTGTAAAATCACATGCACTGTCACAATCAGACCAAAGAAGTTCTGAACTGCTCTCCTAGAAGCAAAAAGGCAGATTACTAGCGTGTTGTTATGCCAGCCCTCCTTTCTCTCGAGTGCCTGGTGCTATCAATACTGAGCTATTTTGATAATTAGCAGTATGTGTCAGAGAGACACTTTGCGAAGAACAGGAGCCTCATCAGTGCAGCAACAAAAAACTGGTGGGGAGAAGCTCCTGGCATTCTGCAGGGAGTTTTCAGTAAGTGAAAAACCATTTCAAAGCAATATTCTATTAGATGCAAAGGCTGACTTACATGCATTCACTTATGTAACCTAGCCAAATCTAGGCTAATGTCAGAGGAATTAGATGATTATTAAGCAGCAACAACCAATTCCTCCAAGTCATTTTTGTGTATTTTTCTATTCATTTTCCAAATTCCCATCTTCTGGTTCACCAATGGATTAATGTACTCTCATCTTAATTCCCATCATTTTTCTATACAGGAAAATCTCATGCATCTGCTTCCACTCTCTCTATTTTTGTCCTTATCAAAAGTCACTAGAGCTTTTTGGTTTTGTTTTGTTTTTTTTTTCATTTACTTCAAAATGTTACTCTGAATAGCTGTTTAGGATTTTTTTTTTCCTCTTCAAATTCTAGCTGTCGCCATTCTCCTGTGTGCATAATCCTTCTGCACACATTTCCTGTCAAAAGCCATACTTTATCCAGTGTTCATTTCAAACCATCCAAGCAAACAAACTGTAGCTATAAAGTAATTTTCCTGGACTTCTATGCTCCTTAAAACAGTTTGTAAATACTAGTACTTTCATATTCCAAAGTTTTGACTTTTGCAAAGAAAAAGAAATTGGATACAGAGGTATTTTGTAAGTTTACTTTTGTTTATTCTTCCATTTTCTTTAATGCAAACCAGAATCCATCTCTCCCTAACCCGGCATACATAGTGTGAATTACTCCCTCCCACAGACACACGCACACCCAGACACACAATCAGTCCTATTCAGATAGAGGTAAGACTGTGGGTCTCCAAATTTTAAACAGAAAATATATACCAAGTAATACTGAGTTCTGGGTTTCCACACATGCAAGCACATTAGCCAGTTGTCCTCAGTGCAGCACACTTCTGTGCCACTGACAAACGTACTCTGCTGCTCTTAAGATTTCTGGTTGCTGTCTGCCATACACAACCTTCTTCTAAGCAACTGAGGGCAACTCTCACTTTCAAAATACCTTTGATTGAAGTCAGACGGGCAAATAATTATGCTGATAGGAACCACTGACGTGTTGCTGGTGTTGGATTAGCAAGTAGCATGAAATGCCACTAAAAGCTGTACCTATTTGCATCAGCTGAAGAGTTTTCATATATATTACAAGTCTCAAACAGGTGAATTCTTTACCCTTTTGCCAGTTAGTCACTCTGCTAAAACTCCCAGAAAATAAGCTACACCAATGAACTGGAAAAAACGAAATACTTAATTTTGCATCTCTTTAGAAGTAACTAAAAACATTGCAGGAATGACTCTGTAAAGTGTGAACAAGAAGTGAGATAGGAGAGAAAGCAAAGACATTGAGCAATACCAGATAGACACATCTCTGCTTTGGATTTAGGTGGCAGATGACAAAGTGAGAAGAGCAAAGGCAGGCATACAGAAAGGATGGTTTGAACTGTCTCACAATCTTTCTTTAGTTGATGTTTGTCAAAAGGAAATAACAAATGTGGGACACCAGCCTCTGTAACTGTTTGCCTCAGGTAAAGAAGCATGGTTTGAGTACCAGGATACTCTGGGGCAGAGCCAGAAGCCTGCAGCAATGGGCACTGCACCAGAGCCAGACTCTGCCTGGTGATTCCATGAACAAAGGTGAAAGCAGTTGCAAACTGCTGCTCAGAAACTACTTTCTTTCTAAGAGTATGGACAAATAGGTCAGAGTTTTACATATCAAGCAATTTGTGACAATAATTCATCTGTCTTGGACATTTACTGCTCATGGGCAAATCTAGGTGGCTCCCAGACTTCTGCATAGGTGTTGCTCAGAGCTGTAGGTCCACAGTCATAAGTTCTGGTCCTCTCAAGAAGACTGACGATGTAGTAAAGTTCTGGGTCTTCTCAGGCTCACTCTGGCTGCAAAACTAGTTTCAAAATATCTGAAGATACATGAGATCTGTGCCTTAGCCCACTATGCTGGTGCCAGGCAGCCCAGAGAAGAGCGGGAGGACACCAGGGATTTGTGACTAGAAGACCTGATGGGCGGTGCAGGAGAACTCAGCAAAGTGAATAAACCTAGCCAGGTCTCACAGGCTAGTGTGCTACTCTTTCATGTCTGTAATGTATATTTTTGATAAATTGTGCAGAAGATTCACAACATGTGACCATTCAAGAGCAAACCAAGTTAGAATAGCAAGGGAAGGAGCTGGTGTTTGTACTCCTCATTGTACATTCACACACACATACATACACATACACATGTCTGGGACAGGGAAAAAAAGCCTTTTTTGTTTTTCATATGCAAGAAAAGATGCTAGATGGCCAAGACAGTTGTTACACAAATTACTGTTCTGGACAAACTTGAGAGTTCAGTAAATGTATATGAAATCATCCTGACAAAAACAGCAGCTGGATTTGAAGAGCTTGTTAAACCATTTAACACACAGCAACATGACTTGCAACTGAGCTCTGGTTTGCAGGGATATTGTGAGGATGTGCTGACTTATCTGAAACTGCAGAGCCAGATGCAAGTGATGAATTTTACAGGAATGACTGGTGCTGACAAGAATTAAGATTATTTAGGCTTTTTTTTTTTCTACCACAGAACGCTTCAGGGAATTCTTAAAACATCTGATGAGGAAATAAACGATTAAATAATCTCTTCTGAGAAATTATCCAAACTACTCCTCAGTCTGCATCCTTCCTGAGATCTCTCCATTTGCAATTTTATTAACCAGTATTTCACAGTCTTGCATGTGCAATTTATTCTTTTGAAGTTCATCACAGCTTGGGAAGCTGCACCAAACAATTGGAAAAGTTATTTCCCTAAAACTGGAGCCAAGTAGCTGCAATTCAAAACACTGAGGATCAGATAGAAAGTAAAGTCACCACAGACATTCAGGCCCTAAACTTAAGAGGCACATGAGGCAGAAAGAGCAGCCCGCCAACTAGGCAGAACAACAAAGACATGTCCAGATTGCTGCCTCCTTTTACCTGTTGAATTTTAAACGCTCCCTCATTCACTTCAGTTAAACTGAACGAGGTGACCTTCAAATATCTGAATTTTTACCATTTTGAATGCAGTTGCCTAAGGGGCAGTCACATGAAGAGCAGCAGCTACAAAATCATCTCAGAAAAAACCCGGAGTATTCCAGTGTTCTCCTTCAACAGTTTTGACTGTGACAACTCATTCACCGTCCAGTCACATTGGACTCTCATCTTCAAAAAAATTTCTCAGAATAAGTGTTCTTCTAATATCCCTTTTCCACCAAAAGGTGGAGTTTTTTTTCCTGTATGGTCTTGAATGATATTTCTAGAGCTTGACTTCTCACATCAGAAAACCAAGCCTGGAGCTTTGTTGGACAGATAATTTCTTTAAGGTCTCCTGCAGTCTCTTCTTTAAACCCACGCTTTGACAGATCAGACTTCAAAAGTCCTCACTTAACACAGCAGAGCTTCACTCATCAGGTCACTTAACATGCTCATAACATTAGTGCTCCTCAGTAATCCCACAGCAATACCATGAAAACTCTTGTCATGTTAGGAGGCTAATTTCTATCATAGTTTGCAAGTAAACAGCACGCTAGCTAAAGACATGCAACATCCAACAACAGAAATGTTCTTTAAGCAGTACATATGTCTAAGCTTGAAAATAATGCTAAGGAGTATCAGGCCACAATCATTATATTTGGAATTCATTATTTCAAAACTGGAACCTGCATCAAATAGCATAAACATTTACTCAGATGATTTGTGTATTCAACAAAAACTGTGCAGATTATTTTCTTCTTTTTTCTCTCCAAAGTCAAGATTTGTATCTGTCATTGAAAAAACAGGGATCAAATTTGAATGATTTTTCTCTATAACCAGGGTGGAGTAGGAAAAGAGACCATGGCTTTTCAGAAAGAGAGTTTATGTCAGACTGAGAGCTGACAGGAATTAGATAGAATTTGTTAAAGCTTTTCATTTTATTCTCCATGAAGACAAAGACTGCTATGGAAGTATTCCATTGAAAGATTTGAAGTCTTCCACTGATCTACCAATATTCTCCAATTCTTCTCCCACAAAAAGTGGGCAGAAGTTTTCTTATTTTCATTGCTAAAAAAGAATTGAAAACAGCATCTTTAAGTTAAAAAAAAAAACTCAAACACCCCCAAATCAAACAAATCAATATAATCTTTAGTTTTTAAAAGGTGAAAATATTTCTTAAGGGTCTAATATTCTTTACTCAGTGATAAAACAGAAGTTTATGCTTTAAGAAAGGGAAAGGAACATTTTTCCTTTTCACAGAGCAAAAGAAAGGACTATAATACAGTGTCACCATAAAGCCATGAACAGTCTTAAATTAAATAAGTCTTAAAATAACTAAATCTCTGTCAGGCTTTTGAAACTGTCTCCCATCACATTCTCATCAGAAAGCTCAGGCAGTGGGGCTTGAATGAGTGGACAGTGAGGTGGATTGAGAGCTGACTTAGTGACAGAGTCCAGAGAGTGGTGATCAATGGCACAGAATCGAGTTGGAGGCCTGTGGCCAGTGGAGTTCCTCAAGGATTGGTTCTGGGGCTGGTCTTATTCAACATCTTCATCAGCGACCTGGATGAGGTATACAGTGTACCCTTGTAACCTCAGCAAGTTGGCTGATGACACCAAACTGGGAGCACGGGCTGATTCAACAGAAAGCTGTGCTGCCATTCAGCGGGATCTCGACTGGCTTGAGAGTTGGGCAGAGAGGAATCCCATGAGGTTCAACAAGAACAATCCCATGCATCAGTACAGGCTGAGGATTGACCTGCTGGAGAGCAGATCTGCAGAGAGAGACCTGGGAGTCCTGATTGACAATAAACTAAACATGAGCCAGTAATGTGCCCTTGTGGCCAAGAAGGCCAATGGCATCCTGGGATGCATCAATAAGAGTATAGCCAGCAAGTCAAAAGAGGTTCTTCTCCCTCTCTACTCTGCCTTGGTGAGGCCTCTGCTGGAGTACGGTGTCCAGTTCTGGACTCCCCAGCTCAAGAGGGATAAGAGAACATCTGGAGAGAGTCCAGATCAGGGCTACCAAGATGGTCAGGGGACTAAAGCATCTTCCTTATGAGGAAAGGCTGTGGGAACTGGAGCTGTTTAATCTAGAGAAGAGGAGACTGAGGAAGGATCTTATTAATATTTATAAGTATATAAAGGGTGGGTGTCAGGAGGTTGGGGCATCCCTTTTTTCTATTGTAGCTAGCAACGGGACAAGAGGTAATCGGACGAAGCTGGAGCACAAAAAGTTCCACTTAAATATAAGGAAAAACTATTTTACTGTGAGAATGACAGAGTACTGGAACAGGCTGCCCAGAGGGGTTGGGGAGTCTCCTTCCTTGTAGGTCTTCAAGACCTGTCTGGACACGTTCCTATGTGACCTGATCTAGGCGAATCTGCTTCTGCAGAGGGGTGAGACTAGATGATTTCTGAAGGTCCCTTCCAACCCCCACCATTCTATGATTCTATGCCACCTCATACACATACTGACCTTCTCTCAGATTTTCTGTTTTGATTTTGTCACTGAGTGGCTGCAAAAGTTGAATTTAGTCACAAGATCCATTAATCTTCTGTTTAAAGGTATGTTAAAGCCAATTAAGCTGGCTTTAAGACAGCCACAGAGGAAAGCTAGAAAACCAGCTAAGCAGATCAAAAACTTTAAAGTATTAAAGCTAATTTAATAGTAAATTTAGACTAGTAGAGTTTTCTGCTTTGAAATTTGTATGGGATAAAACCGAGGGTGAGGTTTCCACAGGCTTTATGAATGTAGGACAGGGCACATTTAAAAGTGGGTCATGTATTCACAGCTTTAGAATTTGAAAAAACACTACTTAGATTGCAGATTAATTAGTGAAAGGTAAATAAATCTCCTTCTGCATTTATAAACACTTGGCTTTGCAGTGAACTCACACAAACAGATTTAATAGCACTGAGTGGGTGGCTATATATTCCCAAATCTGGACATTAAGGTCCTGCCCCGAACCTTTCAGTATTTTTAAGCCATGACTAAGCCTTAAAAAAGAGAAATAATTTGTAACAGTTTTAAGGATGGACCTACTCATCTGCTCCAAAAATAAAAGCATAAATTCAAAAATCCAAAATAGACCTTTTTCCCACAAAAGTGTAATTTTCCAATAATTTAATAATTTTAAGTCTCTCAAAATTAGTTTTAATTTGTTCTCCGTGATTCATTTCTTTACAAAGTACACTGGAAAAACAAGGCAAAGTAGGATAAAGCAAAAAAACCCAACAACTTTGTAAATTTGACAAAAATGCTATTCTGGACACAACTGCTTCTTTCTTTTAGAAAGGTATCTGTAATCGTTTAGGAAGTTTTACTCCTGACATTTCACAATGAATACAAATAAAAAATAAAACCTACAAACATTTACAAAAACATGCTTACAATAAAACTATAGTGGCTTTCAAAATGTCAAGTATTTTTGGTAAACTCCTTGTAGGGCTGGCTTCGGATTTTTGTTCACAGATGGAAAAAAAAAATCATAAGCTTAAATGTACATCAGCACTGCAAATATTTGATTACTCCTTACAGTGTGTTCACTAGAAATTTGTTTAGTTTTGTTTTAGAAATTTCAAACAATAGCTTCCACCACTTCCTTGACAGACCAAAATAGTCCAGAGTCTACAACAGCCAGAAAGACTTCCTGATCTTCAGCCAAGATTCCCTTTCCTTTACATCATCTCACTACTCCTGATTATACAAGTCTTTGTACATAAAGTTCTCCCTCCCACAGCAAGAATTAGACTCTTTCAAAATACTCACCACCAGAAATGTTATGCTTCATTCATTTCCTGCTCACTCTCTATATAGCTGTCTGCTGCCTTCCTCATGACTGTACCTGAAAACCTTTTATTTACGTGCTTTCAAAATGCTTTACAGTTGTCGACAGCTTTCCTGTAACACAAGGTCCAGTGGACCAGAGGTGCTGAGATACTGGGGCCATGTATGAGCTGTGTAGTAAGTCAAGGGCACTGGAACTTCAATTGCTGTTTATGACAAATCTGCAGACACCCCTAAAGGAGGGAAGCAGACACTATGGGTTTTTTGCATTAAAGGTTGTATCCTCTCCAAATGGAATTGAATCAGTAGTATTCACTTGCCTCTCAAAAAATCAGAAAGTGAGGATCCAATCATTTTCCCTGCCTTTTACTCCCACGTGACTAATCATGACTCATTTGAAACTCAGATAACACATACTCTTTTATAAGTGCCATTCTTCATTCTCACATGACTACACAAAATCAGAAGCAGGGATAAATGGGATCAAAAAGCACTACAATCTCACTCCCTCTTCTTCCATTGACTTTGTAGATATATAATCCAAACTCATCCCATGTCAACAAATCATAAATTATAATAATAACTATTATTATTATATAAGCAAAATAAAGCATAATAAGTAGTAAATATGGGCACAAAAATTGAAAACAGAAAAGCAAACTTCTGTTACTTACGTAAAAATGCTTGAGAAATTTGGACTTGTCAATATTTGTCTCATCAGAGGAAGAAACAATTACATCTGTAATCTGTGAGCTGTGTTTGCCAAGCAGCAGACAAATGTATTTTCTGGTAATGAACACACCTAGAAAGCTAATCACATCCTAATGTAACTCATTTTGCCTACAGCTTCCCTCTTTAATACAATGTAAAAGAAGACACTTAAAAAATATAACTGTAGTTGTGTCTTTGTTTTTAAGCACTTGTAGACACCTGCATCAGTAGCTCTTTGTCTCTGCTCCTGCCTCTCTGTTGGGCCATCAGCTGTGAAAAACTTGAATTTATGAATAATCTGTGCACTGTAAGGGAGCAGGTAAATTTCATAGTATATTAAGCAGCTTCCAGTGTACTTATTTACTGTGATCTGTCTTTTCTTTTTTTGCCTGTGTTACTCTGAGAAGGGAAAGTAGATGTTTTGGCTTCTGAGGAGAAAATGTCAAAGGCACTTTGCTCTTGTCAGCAAGAGCTAAGTGTGAGCTTTCCCTTTTTCTGAACAAAGAGCCTCTTTCCCCTAATGTGAAAGTTGATAATATGTCTGCCCTCAATCATATGTTTTGAAAGGCAAGAGGACTAAATACGGAGTTGTTTCTGCTGCAAAGTTCTGTAGTAGCACTCACTAAAAAAAAAAGCCTTCTTTATTTTCTAGTGCGATAATTTGTGTTGCATGCTTTTATTACTAACACTCTTAACATGATGGGATATAAAAGNAATTTCATAGTATATTAAGCAGCTTCCAGTGTACTTATTTACTGTGATCTGTCTTTTCTTTTTTTGCCTGTGTTACTCTGAGAAGGGAAAGTAGATGTTTTGGCTTCTGAGGAGAAAATGTCAAAGGCACTTTGCTCTTGTCAGCAAGAGCTAAGTGTGAGCTTTCCCTTTTTCTGAACAAAGAGCCTCTTTCCCCTAATGTGAAAGTTGATGATATGTCTGCCCTCAATCATATGTTTTGAAAGGCAAGAGGACTAAATACGGAGTTGTTTCTGCTGCAAAGTTCTGTAGTAGCACTCACTAAAAAAAAAAGCCTCTTTATTTTCTAGTGCAGATAATTTGTGTTGCATGCTTTATTACTAACACTCTTGAACATGATGGATATAAAAGGATGGTAAATAATATGCAAAACCTATCTTAAGAATGAAAGGAGAAAGAGTTTTTCTTTGGGTAAAGTGTTGGATGGTTGTTTTATTTTCCATTGCTTGGTACATTTAAATCTCAACTGAGGTCATACATGTGTCTTAAAGATATTATATGTGCAGAGTTTAAAAGCTTACTTTTGGTTCAAAGCAGCCTTATCTGTTCAGCTTTCCTGTACCATCCCTGCTGTAGAATCAAACTCAGGAGTATTTCCTTTTGTTGCCCATTACACTAAGTAACAAACAGAGTCTTCTTGTTATATAATTCCCAATTGGAAAGGAAAAAAACCAATTACATGAAAACCTAACAATGATATTTCAAGTTTTCTTTCGGCTTCTGCGTAAGAAACTGAGAATTTGATAGCAATTTTCTCAAAACAACAGTGTAGACTGGTTTCTGGAGCAAATTTTCTATCTAAAATAACTCGGGTCAAATGCCTGCACAACTAGGGTAATAGTTAATGAGAAAAATCACAGCAGTTTGGCAGTTCTCATCATTTGGTCTTAGATAGAGGTCTCCATGAGCAATAGAGGCTGAGCAGGGCAATTTTGAACAAAATTGCTACTGAAGACAGCAAATATCTTCTGTTACAGTGTATGATTTTAGATTTGCACTCTGAAAAATACTTTATAAAAATGGCTGGAGTTTGAAATTATAAGAAGAGTAAATGAAAGCTGAAAGTTCTTAATGTGTCTGAAAAATCAAGCTATCTTTCCAGATATATAAGAAAGGGAACTCTGGGTTTAAGGTCCAGTTTGTGGTTGACAACTGCAGGGGGGCAAAAAAAAAAAAAAAAAAGGGACTAATGCAATGACTGTGTTGTACAACATGGCTTAATGTAACACATCCTTTGCACTGTGCAACTATGTCTTTCAAAAACAAGCATATGGGCACTTTTGTAAAAGAGGGTTGAGTTCCTCATACCTGAAGCAGCACGGTGTCTTCCTTTTCAGGGCTCCAGTATGCCACAGTACAAGCTGACGTACTTCAATCTGCGAGGACGAGCAGAAATCTGTCGCTACCTGTTTGCCTATTCAGGCAAGAAGTATGAAGACTACAGGATAGAAGTAGCAGACTGGCTCAAAATCAAATCAAGTAAGTAGCCTGGGATCTTATATCCAAAGCTCTGTTAGAAATGTTGTGGAAAAGCGTTGAGGAAATAACTATATGTTTCACGATCAGAAACACATTTCTGATAGGCTTTTATGAAGCTTGAGGGAATTTTATGGCCTAGACAACCAAAATGTCATTCCTGATGCTCTCCCAAAAATTTGGATCCAAATCTTCAGACAATTTAAAATAACTTTCCTACTGTCATCCAGCTGGGCTTTTACTCCTTATCAGTTCTGGTCAGCTCTTGTCTTTCTAAAGCTGACCAGATGCATGGCAATTTTCCTAGCTTCTTTGGACGATTTGGCCTCAAAGACCACACCACAGCCTTCATCTCAGTTTTAGAAAGTCAAACTGGAAATCAGCATCAAGGGCATTGCTTTGCAACCAAAAAGGTCTTTGGACAGGTAATGTGATGAGAGAAAACGAAAGAAAACAGTTGATAAAGTAAGGAGGAAACAAAAGAATCAAAAGAGGTAATAAAATATTGTTGTTCCTCAGAACAGTCCATCTGAGAATACTGTGCAGGCTATAATACTCCATTTCACGTATTTTAGTTCAAAGCAACCTCTTTGCACCTATTAAAGCTGTTTGTTATTTCTGTTCATTACATTAACCTTAGTTCAAGCAAGACAGATCTAGAGTTTGGAGACCGAGGGTATGAAATCAGAGTTACCTGTGTCTTCATTTCACGCTACACAGGCTATGACATTTTTCACATCCAGAATGAATAATAATGTCTTTAATTTGGCGAAAATGCACAACTAACAAACAATGCAATTTCCACTACTCAAGCAGTGTGTCTTGGTAGGCTTTCACACCATTTGATAAGGCCAGCCAGCAAGCTACAAAATTCTTGTAGGGTGCAGTTAAATTTGGTCTTTCCCATAACATTTGCAGTGACTTGAATAACAAATACTCAAGCATTGCTGTTCTCAAAGTGGCAGCTGAAGCCCATCTGTGGTGCTCAAGTCTAGAAAACACTAGCTAACAACCCACAGAGAGCAGTGTAAATGAAGCAGTGTAAATCGGATCTTTTCAGTTAGGGATTACTTTGGAAATATTTCCTTGTTAAGCTTAAACCTGCTGACCATGTGATATAGCTTATGTCTGCCACACTGGAATTCTCAAGCAATCAGGGCAGAAGACCAAGGCGAGACTGAGAATTAATAGAGGACAGTTCTGTATAGGTCTTTTTCATACTTGACTAGGCACATATTAACATGTATACACATACACTTCTGTCCCAGTAATAAAGTTAAGAGAATATTAGCAAAGTATAATTCTAGGTAGAGTTTTGTGTAGTGATTTTTAAGTAAGAACAATACAAAAGACAAAGCATAAGCAGTGACTTAAAGGCCACAGAAGTATTCATATCCTTGGACAAGATGTTCTAATAGAAGATCTATCAATCAATATTGATAATATCCCCCAAATTCAAGCTAGCACAAGAAATAATGCAGAAAAGTCCTTCCTATGCTTTGCTTTTCTTCAGTGCCCACATCATGAACTTCTGAATGAAATGTTTTATGTATGGTATTTGTTCCCTACAGTCTATGCCTAGTTGTAACACCGTTACCTCAAAGACACTGGGAAGATAGGCATTCTAGGCATCCTAGCCATAGAGTTTGTAGCTTTACCTGCTGCATTAACAAGTGTTGGTCAGTTTATTAAACCTTTGGACATCTCTGTTTCTCCTTTTCTGCGACCTGAAAAGGTTGTTAGCAGGTTTATCAAGGGTTAATCAAGATTTTTCATTTTCTCTGCGTAAGTGCCTTTCATAGCAGCTTCTACTAGGACTGATCCCTAGATGAAATTCCAAACAAGATAATAAGTTTAATAAAATGTGAGAGCTGCTACTCTCACATATGTGAAATCATCTGTGCAAAATGTATGCTGGTCTAGGAGCTCTTTGAGCTTCAGGCTTCTGTAGATAACATGCTTACAGCAAGTCAATGTATGGGAACTGTATTGTGCTCTTTGATCAGGAAATGGTACACATAAGGAAATAGTTGGATGCAAGTCTGAAAATGCTATTACCAGGATGCTAAACTGCTTACAGAAGGCTCTCTTCAAGCACCAAAGTAACCATGGTGTTTATCACCAGTGGTGAGGTTCATCAACTCAAACAAGAGTAAAGGTAACCTTTTGTGTAGGTGTAACAATGTAATGCTGCTAAGGAAATTGCCTGGAGATCAGCTAACTGATGACTACGTCCTCCTGCTTTGTGAAGCAATGGTTACTCATGGTATTTCCAGACAAAGTAGTCTCTCGCAGGCAAATCATTCAGCAAGACATTACATAAAAGGTAGCAATGGGGCTTTGCAGAAAACAGCCCTACACTGTACTTAAGTACAGTCATTGCCCCCATCCACCCTAAGGTATCTAAACATTGGCCTTGCAGGCCATGACTCAAGATATGGCTTCCTCCTAGCTAGGGACTAGGTTGGAAAGCATTTGTGTCTTAACTCTACAACAATACTGTGTACAGTGGAGATGCACCAGTCACCTTTAGTAAAACAAACCATTTGCAATCTCTACTACCCAGAATTTCCAAAATGTGCCTCAGCAACTTCCTTGTAGACAAGGATTGAAGAAGAAAAAACGCTAGTCCTCAGGAAAGCGCATGACTGAAAAGTTCCATTATCCCTTCATTCAACAGTACATATGAAACGATGGGATCCACCCACGCTACTGTGCATATAAAGGCATAGCTCACTCTGCTGAGAGATCTTCTACATTACTGTCATTCATAGCCTGTATTCAGATCATTCTTATGAACCTCAGGATTTTTTTTTCCCCCATTTTGCCTGACCTGAGTCTACCAGAAAAAGAAATAGAGAAAAATAAGAAATGGAGAAAAAGAAAGTAGCAGATTCCAGTCAGTCTCATCTTGGTGAAAAACAATGAGTGATAAGTGTTAGCAATTATAAGAATTACAGCTGCAATTGATGTAACAGCAGCTAACGTAATAGCAGTTTGGTACATGGGTTTGCAACCTTCAGATATCATTAAAATCAGTTCTACTAATTCAACTAATTATATCATCATATATTGAAATGAGATTAAGAAATATCACACAAATTGCTATGCACACTTGCATACAGTGTGTTGCCCTATACTCACATGCCCATTAAAGATCTGGAACCTGCAGAATCTGAGAGTACAGCATAATGTTTTTACCTCTTGGTAAAAACATCAAGTATGATGAAGCAAGATAAGGAAAAAAATACTTAGGAAAGATGTCTAGACAAGGAGAGCACTTCATGTTTCTGGAGCTACTAAGGGAGCAAGTCAAAGAATTCAAGTTTGCCCATGAGAACAGAGTCATGTTTGCACAGGGGGCAAGATTTGCTTCATCAGTTTTCACAAAATTAAAGTTCTGAAACAAATATCAAACTCCCAGCCAAATCATCATACCCTTTAAACCAGAAAACACTGTCATTATTCTGATGAAAAGACATTATTTCTTAGTTTTCCTGTAAAATCTATGGAGAATTGGAAAATGTATGCATCGAGATTAATGCGCAGAAAGGCCATTTAGAAAGCAGACTTCCAGCTGCCGTGGGTTGAATTTTGATCTGAACTGATGAATATAAGGGGTTTGGTTGTTTGTTTTGACATTTTTCATGCAGCTCCTCCCAGCAAGCTGTTATTTTAATGGTTCTTCAGGTCAAAAAAAAGTAACTCCTTGCTCCTAGAAAAACTGTTACACTTTTTTTACATGTAACGGGTGCCTATTTTGTGTGTGAGAGGGAGCCATATTGTTACTTAAAAACGTATGTAATTTGACTTACACGTGCTGAAATGAAAACTCCTGTATCTCAACATTTCTTTTTTTCCTTTCTGTCAGTAATGAGATCATCTGTAGTAAAATTTCCAGTTGCTGATTTCAGGCAAGGATCATAGTCTCTAATATTTTGTAATATAAACAAATTTAAGCAAGTTGGCATGTAAGTATTAGCTTTGACTGTCTTTAGCACAGAATTTTAAGAAGCAAACAAATATCGAGTAGCAGCTTTACAAAGCACTTCACTCTACATAATTAACTCAATAATATTATTAAATGAGTTAATTATTAAATCTACTCATTTAATTATTATCAAATAAGTAAATGAACTCACATCTTACATTTCCTCTTGAACGGACTTTGACTTGACCATGCCATCATTTAAACTGCAGTAAAGATCTGTATCACATAACAGACTCACTCAAGATCTGTATTACTGTATAATAGGCTCCTCACAAAAAAGCATCATTGCACTGACATATGTCATGATATAGCAAAGAATCCATTGAAGTGGTGTACAAAGTTACTATCCTCTTGAGATAACAGCTTTTGTTCTCTGTCTCATTCAGGGAATTTGAAGCAATGGTAATTATTTAGACCTTATAGTCATTGCAAAAGGATGCTTTCAGTACATTGATGGTTGTAAATGTCCCAAAAATTGTTTAGGAGTGGTGGAATGGTGCTTGAAAGGTCCTCAGGAAATTTGACAGACTATTTATTGCACTGAAAACACTTCCAAATAATAGATCAATCTTGAAAGATACCTAACAGAAGACAAGAATTCCTCAAGGGAGGATTCATCCTGTTTCCTATGTAACTTGCTGCTATGTAGCTCTAGCTACGATGTATAAATAGCTATCTATGATTAAAAAAACAAGGCTTAGCAATCACTTCCAAGGAGAATCTAAGCCAAGCACTAAAGCTGGGTTGTAGTTAGATCACAGCACTATCCTGTTCATCCCATTCTAGAAGATATCGATTACGGATGCCTCCAATTCCAGGCCAATGACTTCCGGGAGAAGAATAATGAATATGAGTGGCAAAGGAAGAATGAGCTAAGGGAAGGATGAAACTTAAAACAGAATCTGCATAGTGGCTCCTCACTGACTGGGAGTGAAGAACCATGAGAAGCATGGCATCGCATAAATTTCTGGTTTCTCCACACCAGCAGCCAACCAGCATAGCTGCCAGGCTTGGACAGACCTGTGTTCAGCTCCATGCTGTATTTCTCCTCCCTGTTCCTGACAGAGAAGCAGTCCCACATGAGCACCATCCATTGGGTCATGCTCAGGAGGCTGAGCAAGGAACTCCCTGTCAAATGAAATGCTTGAATGCTAGTGAGAACCTATAGGCCTGTCAGGATGGGAACAGTTATCACAGACCTTGAGGACTTCATGGGATAGAGACAATTTATACAGATGTTCTTACTTTTTCATATACATTGAGCCTCATCTCCCCTGCTTAGTATCCAGCAGAGACTATGTAAACATCACAGTTCTAGTCACAAAAGCCAACCAAAATTAAAGGATATAAAAAGGAACTAATCCAACTCCAAAACACTGCATACACTTCAGAGAGCTCTTCCAGAAAGGAGAAGAGAGAATGTACCTTATAAGGTACATTGAAGAAAACCTTGACAGTGGGTGGGTGTAAAGTTTGTGTAGATTTCCTTCCACCACACAATATTAAAAGCAATGAAAAACCAGGATAACAAGAAATGTAAGAATATTCTGATGAAAGTTCAATTTAAAGAAGACTACAGACATAGTTACTGAAACTTCAAAATCCTTGTTTCTCTTTTGGGTATGTTTTGCAATTTAAATCTGGAAATCAACACAAAATGCAGATTAGCAGCAAAGCAAGTAGTAACTAGAATGGAAATTACACTGTTTGTATGAAGACAGCAACAGATTTTTCTAGCTCTTCTTCTTAAAATGAATTTGCTCAAACAGGAGTGAGAAACTCTAAAAGACAATGTTGTTTTGAAAAAAAAAAAAATGGAAAGGACCTCCATAGGGATATACAAAGGTATAAAATGATGTAAAAGCAGGCAGCAGCCCCCTAACTGACCAAGGTTAAAGAACAAATAGCAGTGACACTTGCATTCTTCCAGTATGCATTTTTTTGTTTGCTTTATTATTCATTCATGATTGCTCTCCAGTTTGTGCTGTTTCATGATTTACCCCTGCAACCTTCATTCTACCCAATGAGAACCCTTGCACTTTGGCTTGAGTATTGGGTCCCTCATCTCATGTAGGAACCTGGCAGGAACCAACCTATGCGCTTTATTCCTCTGGAGTGACACGAAACCTTGGCAGTCACTAAAATCCTGTAAAATTTTGCAGTTTTAATACAACATTTATACACATGGCACATCTGGACATCCCCAGAGATTCTTTGAATGTGTGCTGTCAACGAGCAGAGCTAGAACCGAAAGTACCACTGCAGGCTCACAGCCAGCCACAGAAAGCAATATCCATGAGTCTACGAGTAACACTGCTTAAATTAACATACAGTTTTCTGTTGCATTTTGAGTAGATGGCTGGGTTGTGTTTGGTGGTTTTTTTTTTTTTTACAATAAAAGAAAAGATTAAAAAAAAAACCCACAAAAAAAAACCCAACAAAAAGAGAATGGTCTATGGGCAAGGTGTCCAGAAGCCCCACTGAGGTTTGGGATACTCTGACCTTGCTTCCACTAATCAAACTGTGCCCATCCAGTGTGAAGGGTCTTCACCTCCATCCTTAGCATGAACTGCATGACACAAATCAACTCCGCCCTCTCCTTTTGGAAGAGGAAGAGTCCATTTTTCATGGGAAACACATTCCCGCCTGCAACAGGCAAGTTTATGTATACAATCAAACTCCTGGCTTTACTATGAGTTTATGAACGTAGAAAATTGTTAAGTTACAAGAGCAAACCAATTCTTCACTGCAGATTAGTCAAAACTTTGGTCTTGGTTACATGAATTTTGAATAACTGAATAATTCAAAGGCAAAGAGAATTTTTTTCCCCCCTAAACTTTTGCAGACTGAAAACACAACTTTATAAGCCCCTATTACTTCTTCCTCCAATACACAGGAGAGGTACTTTAAATATTTTCTGCCCCTTGACTGTTCTTTGCTATTTTCTTCCACTTTAAATTAGCCTAGATACCTGCCATACTTGCTGGTGTGCAAGAATAGCATGCCCTGCACCCATGAAGAAGTGACAGATTTGTACAGTGATCTGCACAGCACAAGTGTGCTTTCTTCAAACCTCTCAGAACTGCAGTCATTTATCGCTTATTAACCCAATACTCAAAAGCCACCATATCAACAGATACTTACATTTTATCAGCAAGGAAAAAAAAAATCTACATTTATATTCAAATAATATTTTTTCCTCATTTTTTATAAGAAAAAAACTACAAATGGCACTTTGAACTCATGATAAAGGAAAGGATATCTCCCATTTACCATCTGTTCTGCTTTAAATATTTCATTGTTTAGTAATGTTTGGAATAGATATTCTGCCTCTTAGCAAAAAAGGGCCAACCCCAAGCCTCATTTATAAATCAAAGTATAATGTCTTTTGCACACTTAAGGCTCATGGAACAATGTGCAATAAAATCTGCTCTCATTTATTAATTTTGTACGTGCATTATGGATCATGCAAGTGTTTGAATATTTGTAGTTCACCCAAAACAAAGCTGTATTTGGATATTTTCAGTTGTAAATGCAGTTTCTTTTCCATGAAAGAATAACTGAATCTCAATGAAAACAGCTCAGCATTGAGGAGGAAGAACTTTGTAGGCATTACTCATGCTTTCAAAAATTGAGTAGCAGTCCCCTTGAACTCTATGGGCTGCTAGGGAAAAAAAAAAAAAAAAGGGGATAATTAAACCCAGAAATGGCCAGATACCCGAGAAACAGAACATGAGAGGTTACTACCATTCCACCATCCAGCTGCCTTTCGCACCTTAATCCTTGTTCCTCGGCTGTCAGAAAGATACCTCTCTCCTTATGCTGTTATCAAGGGTTTCTTAAAAACATAATATATCTATGCAAACTGCCTTTCATTTGACTTGTAGTGACCAACAAAAGTGAAACATCAGTCTAAGCTGTGGCTTTTAGATTTTTCCCTCATTTGTGAACACAGAAGAAAATGGTCAGTTTCCAGATGAAGCAATTGTCATTTCCCAACCTGAGCAGTGATCAACGTGTTTTGACAGTTATTGCTACAGAGGCTGGTTAGTCAAGTTGACCTAGACAAAACTGCATCAGCCCAGTGGCATCCCTACTGGGGCCTTTGAAAAGGACCAGTTAACTCTGTCAGGGGTGGCTCTGCCTGCTCCTGAGCTGCCTGCCCTTTTGCTGTTGCCTGTTGTCCATCCAACAATCACACACACTCTCATCCTCTCTACCCACGCTTGCTTGAAAGATGCAGCGGTATCCTGCATGAGCAAATGTTATTTTGCAACTCAGTGGCTGTGAAGGCAGTGATGCAGTTCTTCACTGTTAATCCACCACGCAGAACCAAGGCTTTTCACAACCAGAGAGGTTTTCAGTTTAGTATGTTGGGGATGCATCTTTTCCTTTCTGGATTCTCCCCTAAATGTGACAGTTTTTAACCACTTCAACTCCTGAATTCCAGCCCTATTTGAACACGACAGCAGCTTCTCCAAAACATGGCAAAACGGAAGCCTGCATTTTCACACAGATTATGCTACTGAATTAATAACTGAAAAACAATGTGATTTCTCATATCAAATTCTCTTGCAGATATTCATGATGCCTGCTTAATTTGTCTGCCCCAATGCTTAAAGTCTGGAAGCTTCTTCTCTATCACTGACCTAACCTTTTTTTTTTTAATTGCTAGCCAAATCAAGTAAATTTGAGTATCCTCTTAGGATCTGCAGTTCATTGTGAAAGCTCTATTTGTCTCTTGGTGATGGCTGCCAATTGAAACATCACCATAGAAGTTCCGAAACAGACATACTTCCCTGAAATACTGCTGCTAAATTTAATACAAGTGTAAATAAAAAAGCACCTTTGTAGTCTTTATCTCTTCACATGACAGATAGATCCTGGACTACAAAACCTTCAGTAGTACTTTGCTTAACCTTGGCAGTCACTCTCCTGGGTAGGAAAAAGCAGAGAAAAGAAGAAAAAAAAAAAAAAACCCAAGATTGCACTCAACAGTTTCCCTGCATTGATAATTTAGGATATATAGGAGCCCATTCAGCCTTTACAGCACAAGGCTAGGAAATACGAAGTGCAGTATCTGGTTTCTTCACTGAAGTTGCCTGTTGGCTGTGTGATCTGGTTATATCCTTAACCTTTTTTTTTTTTTTTTTTTTTTTTCCCCTATTTTTTTTGCCTTTTTGTAAGTCCCTGCATTTTGCTACAGAAATTCTGAGAACTGTTAAGTACCCTAACAATGCATATCCTCTGAGGAGTAGAAGTGCACCTGTGACAGACTCCCACAGTGAAGGGCTATGATTTAACTTTGGTTCTTACTTACTTACCTTTTTTTTTTTTTTTTTTTTTTCCTCCTCCAAGCTATCCCATTTGGCAAACTCCCTGTTCTGGAAGTAGATGGAGTTACCATTCATCAGAGTCTGGCAATAGCAAGATATCTTGCCAGAGAATCAGGTAACACATATTTGGCTATTTTCTTGCTCTATTTTGCACTCACCTTTAATCCTCACGAAAAATACAACCATAGCAAAAAGAGAAACAAACAGACAGTTTGACATACCAAGTCAAGCAGAGGTCAACATGGGTGTGCTAATAATGATACTAATGCTTTTCCCAGGCATAAACATCTAATAGTTGTCAGCCTATGGTTGCCATCTGTAGGTTATCTGCCAGTGCTAAATGCTGGCCACAGAAACGCAGTGTAAGGTATCTTAGAGTGCTATTAGAAGTGCCACTCACAGAGCGATGGTTTAGAAAGCAGAGGAGCCCTGTACAGTGACATACCCACGTTGAGTGATCATCTTACCATAATTTGGTGCCAATGTTGCGTTCTGTGGCAATCTTGATGAGATCTCAGACTATATCCCCCAAGGTTCCAAGATCAGAACAGAAGAAATAGAGCAAGTCATATTTGCTAGGGTGCTGTACTAGAGTCACTCAAATGTAATGTAGAAGGAACATAAAACACCCAGGAAAAAAATGTTCAAAGTAACAACCTGTAGTGTGAAATGCTACAATGTTCAGAGTTGAAGTCACAGGTCTGAACTCTGTATTTGCACTACGTATATTCCTAAAAGATAGCTCAGAAATAATCAATCCTTATATCTGATTGAGCTTCCCCACTGCATACAATACCTGCAGTTTGGGCTGACTTCTTCAGCCAACAAACCTTTTCCATCTGTAACTGCACAACAGGAAGCATGAGCTTCCCTGAAGCTCCCAGGACAGATTTCCCTGGAGCTAAACTTTGAGCTAACCAGGCTAACTGTCGAGATGATCAGAAGGAAGAGGTTTTGGAAGCATTAGGGATTGTCATGGTCAGCAGACAGAGCACTCTGAAACAGATTTAGGCAGCAGATTTCTGAGCTGGCTGAGATTAGATCAGATGGCGACATCACATCTTTAAATACTTACATGCTATGGAAATACTCAACCACTTAGATAAAGTGGTATAAGACTTAGTAATGCAAGTAATCAAAGAGAGTAGTCAGGGCTTGCTTTAGGTCAGCAAGCTGTCATTCATTTGCAAAACTGCTCTGGTTTTGTTGTAGTGAACATCAATAAATTGAAGAGGGGGATTGGGAAGCGAGTGCTGTCCTACTTTTTTTTTTTATTATTCTGAGTAATGAGACATAACCTGCCTTTCAAATATCTCACAGTTTCCAACCAAGGAAACAAACAGAAGTGCAGAGCATTATTCTTCAAGGCGCTAGCACAATGTATTTTCAAGCATGTGTGTAGTCCTTCCTGCCATTTTCTCCCATTCTTGGTACAATCTACTACTTGCAAGACCAGAGAATGACAAGTATCCACCTAGTAATGAAAAGGATGGGAAAGCCAGCCTTCCACACATGCTGCCTCCCTCCCCATCTCCTATCAGGAGGCTGAGCTGGAGCTGCGCTCCTTTTATGGTCTGGAGTTCTAACTTTAAGGCATTCCCTCAACACCTTTCCCACAAAGGCTAGAGTTCTGGGGCACATCCAGACCATGCTGTTCTTCTTTCAGTGTCAGTCACATCATCAGCTAAAGGAGCAAAAAGAGTGTACATGGAAGGAGGGGGGGGAAAATATTTTCAACTATATAGTCAAAACTTGCCAGTTCTGCCATTAAGTCTGTTTACATGCCACTTGATTACCAAAAGGAGAGGCCTCACCTTCAAAAGCATAAAGTTTCAGTATGGGAGACACTTGTCAGAAGAAGGATTCATAGCTTATGGGAAACGCAGAGCTTCCACATGAGGCTTAAAGAACAGAGAGGAAGATGAGGATTACCTGAATGTGCAAAGAAGTGAAAGCATGAACGCAGATCTGTGAAACAAGAGCAAGAGGAAAAAACAGTAGGGTTAAGAAGACTGCAGGCAAGCCAGAGAACAAGAGAGGAGAAAAGCAGATTTGCAAATAAAACAAAGTTTGGCTAAGGTGCCAGAGTACAATTAAGTAATCAAAAGCAAGCAAGATGTCATTAGAAGGTTCTAAATGGGTCTGAATGGGCAGGAGAGGAAACTACAGTAGACTTTCACAGGAGTACTTGTAGTTATTGTGTTGATCAAAATGGAAAGAACACAAAATAGAAAAGGATATTGAAAGCTGCAATAGGGAAATATTAACAGAAAGGAAGCAGTGCTGACCCTCACTGAATGTGCTAGGATGGTGGAAGGTAGAGAGAAGGAAAAAGAAGCAGTAGGCAGGCTGTAGGCTCAGGTGATGGAAAGAACAACTCACAACCTCAGATGGCTGTATGAGGCTGCATCTGGATGCAAGGACTCAAATGCATGTTGTTAGCACAAAAAAAAAAAAAAGGCCCTGGATGGCCTACATTTTTAGGGAAATGTTCACAAAGAACAGAATTTACCTTTCGAGTATCAAAAAAATTCTTGCTGATGCTGTCTCTAACCTCCCTTCATATGCTTGCTTCCCACAGGTCTGGCAGGTCAGACTCCTGTGGAACAGGCACTAGTTGATGCCATTGTGGACACCATAGATGATTTCATGACACTCTTCCCTTGGGCAGAAAAAAACCAGGACGTGAGAGTAAGACAATCACCAATTTAAACAAAGATAGCACATTAGCCATGATGCTGTACCACAGAATCTCCTGTAGAGTAATTGATGTGTGTCAGCCCTTTGAGTCTATCACCTAACCTCAGCAAAGCTGAGCTTGAGGGGTAATGTGTTTCTTCCTCAACCTAATCCAGCCAAGGCCTTCTGCTCCCTGCTACCTCCCCCTTCACTAGATTTTTTACAGCCTTGGTGGAAACAATGAGGCCATCATGAGTCATCCCTCAGTAGCTCATCTTGAATGAAGGATGCCATACATGCATACAGCAAATGGCTCTTCAAAGGGGAAAGACAGAACACTTCCACCCCAGCCAGCATTATGCAATACCTGTGTCTTGTCATAAACAGACTAAGCTCAATTCTTTCTCTTTCTGCGAGCTCAACAACATTAACAGTCCCATCTCTTCTTCTTTTTGTGCTTCTGCATCTTGATTTTTTTCTTGGTTTTCAATAAGTATCAGTTTTCAATAACATCAAGTGCCAGAGACAAATGCTTGTCAATTACCAGAGCGGTATAAGACAGCAGGTACTGCAAAAAAAAAGGAGCTAGCATATCCCTTACTTTCAACTGTGGCCGCGCTCTTCAGACTCCCACAGCTCCACCTCTGTCTTAAGAGATGCTTCTGCAAATACTGATACACTGCCACGGCTACTTTAACATGGATGCTTCAACAGTTTTTGGTGTGGTTTTTTATTTTTTGGCATTGCTCCAGTCCCTCTCACCAGACCCCCCAAATGCAAGCATGCAGATCTGCTACTGGGGCAAGGGGGTGATGGATGAGCTAATTCCAGTGTTACAAAAGCCTTTGTAACACAGCTCTGTCCCAAGCAGGTGACCTGACACTTTTAGGGAAGTAGTAGTATAACAACAGGTTTCATCATTAACTACCAGTGCAGCCACCTTCCAGTTGTTCAAGGGTAACATTTCAGATCAACTAGGATATCTTAATACAGAAATGCAGTACAGAACCATGCTATCATAACACAGAAGCCATGGAGCATAAAACACTACCCCAACCCAATAATAAATAATGAAATGAAACAAATAATAAATGTGAAAGTCTTCTGAAATCTTGGAGGGGGAAATCTGAAAGCATGTTTGGAGATTTTAGTACTAAAATTTATTAATTACTTAATTTCCTAGTGATTTCCTGAAATTTCCTAATTTGGAGATGGGAGGTTGGCTCACGATTTTAATCCTTTAGGAACAGCCACACTATTGTCAATGTGTTAGTGTCGAAGCAGCACTGCTGCTCCTTTAGAGGGAAACTTCCCCCAACAACGCCTGTGTGTGTCCCAGCTTGTACTCAAGCACTTCTCCAAAATAAGGACCCAGATCACGTCACCAGTGATTAATTTGAAAAAGAAGAGAGCTTTCAGGCAACTCTTATATGCCTATATGCACGTATGCATGAAAGAGAGCGTTTTGGGGTCAAGGAAGCTTGAGAAACTCACTTTCTGGGAAGTTCTAACATTTCCCTCGCCGTTAGCTGTTCGCCCTCTCCTCTCGGGCCCGCTGCCACCACCTTGTGGTGAAAGTGGCATCTCAGCCTCACATCGCCAGATTGAAAGTGATTTACACACAGTAAAAGTCAGAAAACTTCCCCAGGTCTGACAAGAGATTAACAGGAACACGCATCCCTCAGAGGAAGATTAAAGAATGTGCTATGCTATCTAGTCGGTAGCAAAGACCAAGCAAGGTAAAGGGAACAGACGTAGAAGCTGAGCACGGATGCTCCCCTCCATGTCAGGCACAGACTCTCCCTTCACTCTACACCCCTCCAAAAAGTAGCTGGTGTTGCAACAGCTTTGTCACACGCTGCTGGAGAGCTCCAGGGTCGAGACAAGGAGGATGTACCACTCCAGAGAGTGGATCCTGGTCATGTCCCCACGGGCTTCAAGGGTGACTGCATAGTTCTGCAGCTGAGAGAGGTCATTACTGTTATTACACAAGAGTGGGACTTATTTTTTGCGGGGAGGGGAGCAAGGAGACTTACCCAAAGAAAGGAAGTACCACAGCACGAGGTACAAACATGACATTTCTGCACTCCAGACTTAAGGCTGTTACTTGCACTCACCACATTCAGTTGCTAAGCTCTTCACAGACACAGAAAGTGATATCGGATCTTGATACTTGTCTGCTGAAATGCTGATTTGTATTTCATCCTGCACTTTTTGGACCATTTAGGCTGCTGCCTCTTCTAAATACCAGTCTTTTTTTCATTAACTTGAATTTCAAAGCTGTTGAAATAACTCCATTCCTGTATATCAGTGCTAATTTAACCAACCCTCAATACGTTCCTCCAAAATTAGGCCAAACCACATGGGTCAGAGCAGATGATCATAATAGTCTGCAATCTCAGCTGCTTCCTTGCAGGTGACAAAAGCAGTTTCCCCTCTCCAAAAGTAACAGTTAACTCTTTAAAAGTAGCCTTAAAACTTTCTGCTTTGGGAACAGTTAGCAGAGCACCACCACTGTACACAGCCTCATCTTCCATCCATTAACAAACAAATACTAAGGCGCACACCCTTGAATGCAGATTTCAATCACTTCAAATGTCATTGCTGTGGAGAAAAAAACAAACAAACAAAAAAGCAGAATAACCCAGAATAATAAAAAAAGTTCAGTGATGAACCCAGCAAAAACTCGAAACCTAGGTTCTACATCTCACATGAGGACTGGTAAAACCAGCATCTGACTGACTGAACAAAGTGATCCTGAGAGATTCTGGAAGTTTGAGAGCTCATGCAATGAAAAAACATCACACGCAAAAGTTTCAAAAAAATGACTGTGAGACATTAGGAATATATTTCATAAATGGAATCTTCCCAAGTCTATAGCAGGGATCCCATCTTAATGTGTCCGAGTGGCTGTCAGCACAGAAAAATAAGCAGCATTGCTCCATACATCATGTTTCAGCATACAGCAGCTCTCACATGTTCATGAAGGGGGCAATTGGCATAGGTTATGGCTTGCTGAGCCACAAATGTTATGATTTGGGCATCTAATTACCCCCCTTCATGGGTAATTACCTCAGCTTTCCCAAATCCTACAAATTTATTAATTTCATGCACCTTTTCATATATCCAAATGGAAGTTGTCTCTGCATTTCATTACTTACATTTTATACTTGCTGTTGTATTAACCCTCACTTCGTTGTTAACACATTCTTCTTCCAAAGAGAACTGAGAGTACTGTAAAATTTAGGTCAGACCAAACGATTTCACTGTTACCCTTTTCAGATTTCAGCTGTTTCTTTTCTCACACCAAAAGTAACCCCCCCAAAACTCAGTTTTGCTGACTGCTTTGCTTACACATTGGTGTGCATCTTTGTGTTTCATTCTATTTCCAGAATCAGGCATTTGATGACATCCTCACCAACAAAGCACCTGAGTTACTGAAAGACTTGGATACTTTCTTAGGGGATAAAAACTGGCTGGTAGGGAAGTCTGTAAGTATAGTTTTTGTTTCTCCCATGCCAATCACATTGTCAGAAAAAAATAAAAGTCATTGGTCATTGTTGAATTTCTCTATTTCATGCCAGCCCATGAAACTCAGCCCTTCTAACTCTTTGTTCTTACTAATACACAATTGGTCACTCTATTGAAAATGTGGAGACTGTTTTCCAGTACTATTAGCAATCTAAGGTGAACCAAGACTAGGATATGCATTTCCCTAAACCAGTTTAGAAGGACATTGACTCAAACATTGTAAAGCCTTTGTACAAGTCACTAATATGGGATTTGTTTAGAACTCTGCTTATAATCACAGCACAATTTCTATTGAAATTATGAAAAGTGATTAAAAATTATGAAAAATTGATAATATTAAAATACCCCGTTTTTACTCCAAACTGTCTAGAAACTAATTAAAACACTTTTCTGCAGCACATTTTCAGCAGGAAAGAGTACTATTTATAATGCAAGCAATCATGTAGCAAGGGCTTTATTTAATAAATTTTCTACTCAAGCCTTGCATTTAACCTAATTATTAGCTCTGTAATTATAGGTTTTAAAACAAAGTCTGAAACTTGCACAACAGAGATGGATTCAAGTTTCATATCTGCAGTTTACTGTAAATATTAGTAGCGTGAGCTTTTGAGATGACCAACTAAAATTACCTTTCTCTCCCATTTCCAACAGGTAACATGGGCTGATTTCTACTGGGATGTGTGCAGTACGACACTTCTGTCCCTTAAAGCTGATCTGGCAGACAACTACCCCAGGCTTCTGGCTCTCAAAGACAGAGTGCAAGCACTTCCAGCTATTGCAGCCTGGATCCAGAAAAGACCAAAGACTGCACTATAGATCAGTTGCTCAGAGTGGAAAACACACCACTCATGTTTAGTGTTTCAACATGGCAAGTGTCCTAGGTTACTAGGGTAATATAATTTCAGATAGGTATGCTATGCCAAATCAGAATCTACCACTTGTACCCATTTACAGGAGAGAATCTAGAAAGTTAATTAGGTGGAGTAGACCCTGAGGGAAAGGTGTGGTTTCAACCACAGCCCCCAACTACTAATAAAATGTTTCATCAACTCAATGTTCTGTGGGCTCTTAAGTAAGAAGAGACAAACAAATCCTCATGCAGAGAGGTAATCTCAACAACCTATTGTAGACTTTCACTATGGAGAAAAGCAGGCTAACAGAGAATAAATTTGTGGGAGGACCAAGCACAGGAAGCAAAGAAGAAAAAAAGAAAGACCCACCTATTATAGAATGCTAGGGGTTGGAAGACACCATCTAGTCCAAACCCCCTGTTGAAGCAGTTCCACCTAGATCAGGTCACACAGGAACATATCCAGGCAGGTCCTGAAGACTTTTAGAGGAGACTCCACACATTCCTTGGGCAGCCTGTGCCAGGGTCCCCTCACAGTCAAATAGTTTTTCCTCATATTTAAGTGGAACTTTTTGTGTTCCAGCTTCATCTCGGTACTCCTTGTCCTGTCACTAGATACAATACAAAAAAAAAGGGATGCCCCAACCTCCTGACACTCACCATTTAGATATTTGTAAATAATGAGATCCCCCTCTCAGTCTCCTCTCCTCTAGATTAAACAGCTCCAGTTCCCACAGCCTTTCCTCATAAGGAAGATGTTCCAGTCCCTTGATCATCTTGGTGGCCCTGCGCTGGACTCTCTCCAGAT
>WBNH01002445.1:58514-126563 GCA_013401255.1 Urocolius indicus | reverse complement strand
CAGTCCTCAGGCACCTCGCCTGTCCTCCATGATTGTTCAAAAATGATGGAGAGAGGCTTAGCAACCACATCAACCAGCTCTCTGAAAAATCTCTTATTTTCTTTTAGAATTAAACCTAGCCAGGAAAGTAAAAGGGCTCAACAAACTTCAAGCTTGTCAAGCATATTCTTTAGCCTTGAAACTTATGCAATGCCAATTAAAAAAAAAACCCAAACCAAAACAAAAACAAAAACAAACCTCTAAAACACCACATAAAAAACATAAAACAAAACTCGAACCAAAAAGTGTCTACCCAGCTGAGCTGGTGCCCACACCAGCACCAGTCCTTCATAAGCACATCAGCTGCAAAAACATTCAGGAGGAGCACACCATCTCCTACAGTAAGACACACAAGTTGGAGGGTGGTGGTGGTGGCAGGGCTGGAAACCAGGTTCCAAGCACTTGAACAAGCAAACAGTTCTTCTCCCAGCAGTGGGGAAAGCAGGTAAGGGGAAATCTCAGCAATGTGGACTGTTGTGGATGCAAGCAGTTTACACAAACTTGGGGGGAGACAAATGCTTGCAAGAAGAATCCACTGTGTAAAGCAGACAAACCACAACAAACTAGGGCAATCCTCTGGGCTGAAAATGGTCACTGCTGGAAAATAATTTCCCTTCCCAATTGCTTGTCCCTCCCACCATGAGTCATATTTCACTGAATCACCTCAGCAACACCAACACTTCAGAGACAAACCAGGTATTGGCAGGACTGAAAAGCAAAGTTCAATCTTTCAGTCCTTCCAATATGGTACCTCCACCTGCTTTGCAATTCCTCACATGCTTTGTTCTAGCACATCACACCTTTGTCCTTCTTCAGCAAGTAATTTCAGATAGTTGGGCTTTTTTTCCGTCCAGTACGTCTTTCCAAGTCAGAGACTGAATCATTGTGGTTGAAGGGACCTCTGGAGGTCATCTGGTCCAGATTCCCTGTTCAAGCAGAGTCACCTTACAGACACCTGCTCAGGACTGTGTCCAGATGGCTTTTAAGTATCTCCAAGGATGGTGACTGAAGTCTCTTGAGACTCTCAATTAAAGAGGGTAGAAACAGTTACAATAAACAAACAAGGCAGAAACATATATGAATTCTATATCACTTAAAGTCAGATATCAGCCCCAGGGCTCTAGGGATGTAACTGCTTAAGGACTACACATTAACTGATTAGATACACACCCCAAACCAGCACACCACACAAACCGCTTGGTAGGGCAGGCTTTTTGTTTCATTTCACATTTGAAGCATACAGTGAGAACAGTGAGTGCCTTCTGATTATAATAACCACATATATACAAGTGGCAACAATCTATCAACCCCATAGTCCAAAAGCAGCATGAATACTAGGACACAATCCTCTGGGATATTCAGCTTGGTACAGATTTGCTGAGCTCTGCACAGGGGCAAGAAGGATCTCCCTCTGTGTTGTCTTATCCTTGCTTCTAAAAAATGCAGCAGTCTGAATCTTAACTACTCTGAGTTCAAAAGACCAAATTTCAGTCTTTTTCTCCGTCTAGGAAAATGGACATTCTTTTCTCCCCTACCTCCTCAAATCATATCCTTGCCAGTAGAATCATGACCTTCAGGTGGAAGCACACCACATCATTGACACCACTAAAGGTCTTCACTGAGGTGAGTTCAGAGTTCACTGAAACTTCAAGAAGAGAGCAAAACAAACTTTGTGTTTAGGGCGCATCACTGGCCGAGGGCAGATCTGGCATCAAGGGCAGACCAAAAAAAACTGCAATCTGAGTGAAAAAGTTCCATCCTAGCACAGCTGTGATTAGAGTATAATGAAACATTAGTAATTAACCACTGCTGGGTAAAGCCAATTCAGTTAAAACTGAACATTTAAGTTAGTTTGGAAGCTTGACTATTTGATTTGTAACAGGAAAGTTACCACACACACACAAAGACCACATCCCTTAGTAACCACAAAATGAAAACATGCTGTTAATCTATGGAGTTTTATTTGAACAAGTGGATAAAAACCAGCACGGTACATCAAATGAACCAAAACAAGCAGAAACAGACTCGAGCATTGTCAAATAAGGCACATATAAAAAAAAATCTACACTTGTAATCCAGTGAAACAGACAGGTTTTTTATATATATTTGGAGGTAGAAATAATTACAAAAATACTGACAAATCTTAAAACAGTAGCAGATTTATTTAAACAACTACTATTTAGGTCCCCATTTTGAAAACTGCTCTGCAATACGTTTATTTAGCACCCGATGTTGGCACATTTGGGTCACTTCTGTTTTTGAGCATCAAAAGAACGGTATCGGTGTTAAAAGTTTCAATACCATGAGGAATACAATAAAGAAACTACAAAAAGTTAGAAGTGTCCTTAAAACTCATGGTCATCAATAACATAAAGAGTCCTTGGGGTACAATAAAACCTTTCTTCCTTGAATTCCACAACGCATTTGCTTTTTAGAGACCTAATGAAGCTTTTAATAGCGTGGCTATATCTGTTGGAATGGTTCCTTCTTCTCCTGAGGAATAAAACCAAGTGTTAGTACAGCTCAAATGATTTCACTTAAGCAGACAAAATTCCAGATCCCCAAGACTGTACAAAATCCTCCATTTGTATTAGCATGTCATCGACCTGTGGGTCAGAGCGAGAGGGCATTTCCTGTCAGACTGAACAACGATCAGCACAAATACATCCATTCTAGTTTATTGAATAGGGAAAAAAAAGAGAAAGGCTTCTTTCCATCAAGAATCTTGGTTTTTTTCAGTACAATATATTGCAGCAACATGAATTCATTTAAGTGCATATCACTACATGCAAGAGACTCACCTGCATCTGCTGCAGTCATATCTTGTTCTAACTTCAATTTCTGCTGGCTAATTTTGAGCATGGATTCTTCAATAGTCCCCTTACTGATTAGCTTTATGACTTTTACTTCTCTGAAAGCCACAAAATAGGATAAATTCAACTTTAGTTTCTTTGGTTTAGCGCAAAAGGGAAGGATGCCATGTCTTTGCTTAGCTGGCAGTGGTTTAAAACAAGGAGGAGGAAATGAACAAAGAGCTGCCCTTTTTTTCCATCTGGTCCCACCATGCTCTGTGCTGCCAGAAAGCTTGTTCTCTCCTGTGCTCCCACCCACTGCAAAGTCTGGATTGTCACAAAAATCTCTGTTAATATAAACAGCCCAACTTCCCCCTCATCCCACACTACAGTTGAAACACCAGTTATTAAACACACACTATTGCTCATTTTAGCTTATTCTGATGGAAGACTCTGAAACAGTCCAGGCTTTCACTCTTTATGACAGGGTGACATTTTAGAGCTTAAGAGTCTCTTGAAGAGAACAAAAGCTTTGCCAAACAGTACCAAAGACTTCAGATCTGCCCCGAAATAGTTCTCAGGATCAGTAATTTGAGAATTATAGAGAATTTGAGTTACAGAGAACTAGAAAAAGGAGAATAGAAACAAGGTTTGTCCCAGCAGCAAGAAGTGCTAAGTTACATCTACCTAGCTCCCACACAACCCAGAGGTGGTTTATGCAAGCCTCTGCTTAAAATGGCATTTTAAATAATAAAATATTGTCCTTCTAGCTTCCTTTAAGAGATTGCCCCAAGACAAGACAGGCATTATAAACACAAATTCTTACCTTGTCTGCCCTACTCTGTGGCATCGGTCTTCTGCTTGCTTATCATTGTATGGGTTGCAATCAATGTCATGAAGAATAACAACGTTTGCTGAGGTCAGATTAATTCCCAAGCCACCAGCTTTGGTTGACAGAAGGAATACAAATATATCCATATCTGTATTGAACTGATCTATTAGGTGTATCCTGCAGAACACAAGAAACCACCATCAGGCCTTGGAGAAAACTCCACGAGCTCCAGAAGTGAATACAGAAGTTAGGATGATGATATTTTGAATGTGAAGACAGTAACAGTGCAAAGCAGCTCAAAAGTTGAGATGTTATAAAAAAGGAAAAAGGGTATCAGTAATCAGCAGCAGTGATCAGAGATACACTCAAGAGTGACAGACTGGCAGCAAAGAACAAAGAGAGGCTTGGAAAGAAATTTTGCATCATCACAGAACACATCGAGAAAGTTGTAGGATGAGGAATGAACTACACTAAATAAATAGGGGGTGGAAAGTGGAATTTAGCGTCACGACCGTCTTCCATATTAATTGGACATACAAGGGAAATACCAGATTTCAGCTGTAAGTGGGAATTAATATCATAGGAAGAATAAGAGTTTTCTTTGTTTTTAAATGAAGGAAAGAACAACTAGAAGGAATTTCAAAAATCATGAAACGGGAATCAGCAGAAAACCAGTACAGCTCAGTTACAAGAGAATCACTGGAACTTTTTCAGCTGCTAAGAAGTGGTTTGTTCTAGAGAAATAAAAGGGCTTATCTGTCTATTGCAACAGAGAGATATCCAAGGAATATCTACAGGTGAACTTTTCTTATGGAATATCAACACATGAGCACATCAAACACCATAAACTGCTGACGACACATATTTTGCATTTCAGTGGCTAAGACTGTAAACCCACCATCTAAAACTCTTTCAGTCTCCACCTTACCAAGCTCATCTGAAATCCAGCATTAAGCCCCTTCTATAGCCATTGGCCAGTGACCACATTGGAAAACAAAGGTTAGGACTTTAAGTCACTTCCACCCTTCTAGGGTCATTTCAACTTTCCTCTCTTATTATCTTCAATAGAAATGGTCTCATACCGATCAGAAATTTGTGTTTTCCCATCCAACCTAAGGTATCTATGTTGCCAGTGTTTCAGGAAAACTTCCAAGATATCCAGCATCATGGTAAACTGGCTAAACAGTACAACTCTGTCACCCTGGAAATGACAAAGCAAAACAAGAGTTAAAATGCATAAACTACAGTTAACCACTACACAAATACTTTATTAGTGCAAATACACAATTTTACTTTGACTGAATCTGTTTTCCAAACTAAAAGCCTAGGCTGAAATTCATCAAGTCAGGACTGACTTTCAGTGAAGACATCATATCCAGTATTTCCCCTGTATTAACACACCTTTTGTCAGTGCAGTAACTTTTTAGTTGCACTTTGGTGATTCAAGAAATCTGGAAATTACATGTCAAATGCATAAGTGAAATACCTACTCCATCTATAAACATCAACTACAATATTTTACATTAAAAACTTAGTTTAGACTATATTCCATGTGATAAAGAGCAGTAGCACTCTTTTGTCTGAAATAATTAGCACACACTTGTGCAAATTCAGGATATTCTGAAGTACTATGATACATGCTTTATTTGTAGAATAATCCAGTTTGTAGCTATGACTCAAAGCAGTGGCCTCTTCATACCTTTACACTGCCTTAATACACACCTGATTATTCTAATATAACAAAGTCTTATTCACTTGCCAGAAGAATGCCGAAGTTTATGATCTGTGAAAGTGATGCTAGCCCTCCCTACACTGAGAAAGTAGTGTCAACTCAGGATGAGTATTCTGAAACTGAAAAATGGGAAAGCTGCCTCTAAAGTGAAAGGCGAGGCAGAACTGCATGTTAAAAGCTGTAAGTATTGCTTTGCAACACTGCACATAGACTAAATTCCCCTGCAGTACTCCACAGAAAAGCAACTAGGTTGCATATACAGCTAGCAGACACTAGTTTAACCAGTTACTTGGAGCCACCCTTCAGGTGCAGAGGAAAAGATGTTTCAGCCATCTGTAGTACTGACCTTCTCTTTAAGATCAGAGAGAATGTGTTCCAGTGCTCTAAACTTTCCAGAATCCAAGATCTGATCCATGTCTAACATGAAGTCACCGACGTGAAAATATTGCTTAGAAAGCAAATGCAGCTCAAAGTCTGTCATTACTGTCATATCTTCAAAGATAAGGTCAGGGTTAGCATCACTATGTGTGGGTTCCTGTTAGCAAAAATGAAGGAAAAAAAAATAACGCAATTTGCAATCTCACCAGACAGACAAGAAAAAACAAAGTAACCACACAATAACACCCAAAATTTCTGAAAGAAAAAAGCAGCACAACTAGACATGGACAAATGTCAGAGCGTGGCTCATGCAAGCAACAAAAGATGAACTCTGCAACCCCAGGATTATAGTAGAGAGTATACTTCACAATTCAGCTTTTACAAGAACTGTTACTAGCAAAAACTAAGAAGTATATGCTCAATCTCCATAGCAATTACCTAGTTCCCATCAAGCCCTATGACCTTTTACCCCTGTATCAGACCTCTTCCCCTGAAGACACATTCCCTAAAAGGAAGGTCCAATCCTTGGATAGATGGTAGAAGACATGGGAAGCCTAGCCAAGATGTAGGGTGGGTAGAGGGATGTCATGCCTGGAAGAAAGAGGAAAAGAAAAGCCACATCTGGAGAGCACGATGGTATGAGCAGGAATAAAAAGGGACAAAAATCCTTCATAAACCAACGGATGACTCCTTCCCTTCCCCCCAACCTTGATTGGCTTCAGTTCATAACAAAGTTGAAGATATCGAAAGCCAGCTGAAACTTTTCTTAAGGGTGCCTGTTGCACATTCAGATCTTTTTTTTTATGTACTTTAGAAAGCAGCGAACATTTTCCCCAAACTCCACAGGCATTAACACCAGCCAAATTACAAAAGAACAACCCAAGCCCCTCAACAGTTCAATACTTATACCTTCCCTGTCTTAGTTCAGTACAGCCTAGATTTCTTGCTACTCAGAAAATACCAGTAAACTCAAGAGCCTACACAAGTTCTCATAAGCATTCTGGTTTAAAATTTGGGCTAGAGGGAACAGGTGTTAAGGGGAAGTTCATATAAAGGAGATGACTGCAGTCCCATAACTGTTCTCTCTGTGCTAAAATCTGATACAAAAATTGGTGCTAGACACATATAGAGTTTTATAAGACCACTGGATAGATGCATAGAAATAAAAAGCAGCAACAATGAATAAAGTTTTGCAAAGACACACTTTTGACCAGCGGACAATAAAAAAAAAAGTTACATTAAAAATTCTAAATAACTGAGGATTGCTTCTGAATCTCATAATCTTACCTTGAGCATAAGCATGGACATTTTCCTGAGCTTTTCAGTTGTGTAATACTGACGATGCAAGAGAGGGTGATTAGCCATTTTTCTAAGTTGCATCATTACATTTCCCATATCGGAGTTTTTATCTGTAAAGAAAGGAATAAACATCTATGTACTACCTCTGGACATGTCTTATCTGACACATCTATCTCTCAGGAGAACTTCATTTGTAAGAACTAAATTTGACATTTCATCTACGCACAGAAGACATACAGTCACTTTCTGAGTATTAGACATTTCTACGAGACATGGGCTTTGTAGTCACATTCAACATGTATCTGGGAATGAAAAAAAACCAGAAATCTAGCAGAAGGAAGCAAGACCCTTACATACCATTAGTATTAATAGTTTTCTTCAACTTGTTTAAGAGATCACAGTATAGTTGTTCCTGTTTCTCAGACATGGCACATAATTCAATGACATCTTTTTTGGGAGGTAGTTGTTTAAGGACCTAGCAAAATAAAAACATACCAGGTAAAACTGTTCCACGATACAGAAATATTGACTTTTTGCTATTCTCAAGCCTGCTTTTAGGGTCCTCTATTTATTCTCCCCATCCCAACTACTTTCCTTGGCTGCAGTTTTGCCGAGTCAGCAGTTTAGCTTAGAAGTTGATTTGTATTATACATCATCCCCCTTTCAAGTAACAAGGGCTGTACACTCTGAAACTGTACAGAGTAACACCTGTAATTTGCTTCCCTGCTAATCAGGGATACTTTCTTAATGTCACTGAAGTATGCAAGTACACAGAAACACCGGATTACAATTCAGTCTTCCCTTTCTTTTATATAAGCAATTCCAAATAGAAGAATTTAAACAGGTTTTGGATTTTAGAATGAAAAAAGAGACACTTTGATAATAGGAAAAGAACTTAAAATACACATTTCTAGTCATACATGTACAAAAATACATACAAGCACATTTACCAGTTAAAATTCAGCAGTTACTTCAGTTAAAATACGATGTCACTGCTATAACATCACAAATACTTTTGTGGTCATGTGGAGGATTTCTCACTTCTCATTGCTTGGCAGTGCATTGAATAATCTTTTAGTGATCTTTCCTAACTAAAATTCCCAACTGTGCTTAGCAAGTAATATGCATCAAAACCTAGAGCTCCAGCAGGTCACATTTTTACTTGCGAACTCCTGGAACACAGCTCAAGTTTCTTACTCTTCCTAGAAAAACAGCTAGAACACTGAAAAAATTTGACCTTAAATTCTATCATTAAGTCTCAAAGATTATCAGGCATCTTGATAATATGAAACCACTATTTCAACAATAAAACATTACCTCATCTTTTACTCTTCTCAAGATGAATGGTTTTATTATCTGCTTTGCGTGTGCAATCCTCCCCTTTTCATATATGCTTTGCTCGTCAACACTCTTCTAAAGGAAAACATTGCAAGAACTCAATTATACTGTGAAGTTTTCAGCTGTAAAAACATTACCTTAACTATTCCAGCTTGCTGAAATACCCAGCCAGAACAGACTTAACAGGATCATTAGTAGTCTGAGTATTACTATATTTACTTGTTTCATTTACTAGGTTTTCATAGTTGGATTGTCCATTTCCATAAAACACCAATAAAACAGAACTGAGGCAGCAACAGCAGTATTGTAGCACCATTGAAAAAAAAAATCAAGACAAGAATACATGGTACTCACTGTTTTTGAAGAGAACATCCTTCGGATTTCACTCCTGCTGCTGCTGAACATATGAGGCATGACAAAATTCAAGAGGGACATCAATTCCAACAGATTATTTTGAACTGGAGTCCCCGTTAGCAGTAAGCGATTCCTTGCCTGTTTGTCCAAAATGGGAAACATTAGCTGAACAGGCTAAAAATTAGTATTGGCATAAACACCACAGCTATGGAGAACTATGAAAATGAACTTGGTTTAAGTTATAACTATTTAAACTTCACATATAGTCAGATCAGATAGCCCAGTCAACAAAATGGTTTACAGATCTGTGTCCAGTTCTGGGCTCCTAAGCTCAAGAGGGATGGAGAACTGCTGGAGAGTACAACGCAGGGCCATCAAGATGATCAGGGGACTGGAACATCTTCCTTATGAGGAAAGGCTGTGGGATCTGGGGCTTCTTAGTCTAGAGGAGACTGAGGAGGAGATCTCATTAATATTTATAAGTAAATAAGTGGTGAGTGTCAGGAGGTTGAGGCATCCCTTTTTTCTATGGTATCTAGCAGCAGGACAAGGGGTAATGGGATGAAGCTGGAACACAAAAAGTTCCATTTATACATCAGAAGAAACTATTTCATTGTGAAGGTGACAGAGCACTGGCACAGGCTGCCCAGAGGGGCTGTGGAGTCTCCTTCCTTGGAGGTCTTTGAGACCCACCTGGCCATGTACCTGTGCGGCTTGATCTAGCTGAATCTGCTTCTGCAGAGGGGTTGGACTAGATGACCCCTGAAGGTCCCTTCCAACCCTATCATTCTATGACCTGAGCATGTACCAATTTAAGACTATTTAATAAATCTAATCCAGATGCAAGAAGAGCTTTCCTGGCTCTATTTGGGTTTTTCTTGCTTGGGGTTGGTTGGTTGGTTTTGTTTTGCTTTTTTTTTTTTTTAATTACTGTGCTAATTGTTGTTTTCCTTTCATATCTTTTCTAACATCACACAGTACTTACAAGTCCTAAACAGCAAGTACCAGCCCTAGTTTAATTGCTTAAAGATCAGTTTCTTAAAAAGACTTTTAATGAAAACACGATCTTGAAAAAAAACCAAACAAACATCATAACAAGTGATCCTAAGTATATTATTATTGCATGAATACTACAGTGCTAAATCACATAATCAGAGAAAGAGCTGTAGTCAAATTTTCTCTTTTTCACAATGGTGCTAACTCAGGCTACAGCTACAAGAAAAAAAACCCAAACAAATCACTTGAAAGTTGGCTTTTCTTGCACAGTCCTATCAGAGTAAGTCCTTATACAATGACATTTCAGCACAGGTCAGCAGAATAACACTTTTACAAACTTTACTACTGTGGGATAAAACTGGAAAATTGCTTAACATCAAAATTGAACTGCTACAGACATTGCAGTAATGATATAGAAGGTCTGTCACATTTCTTCAGGAGCTTGTCTTCCTGAAAGTGTTCACAATGCATGACCCCAATGATCTAAGACCCCACCCAACACTTAAATCTACTTGCACACTGTTGTTTCTGGTACAGCACATGTGTATGTACTTGACAGTTAACAGTGCCTTTTCCTCCAGCCTGTAGCTACAAAATAGAAAACACAAGAGCTGTCCCCTTTAACCCAGCAATAACTAAACCTCTTACATTAATTGTCATAAGGTGCTGGTAGCGTACAGAGCTCATGTTCTTGAGCATATGACCTTCATCAAAAATTGCATAGTTAAGCTTCAACTTGCGAAACAGCCCTCGATCGTCTGAGGTGCTAATTGCACAGTTGTATCTGTCAGAGAAAGACATCACAAAAGACATGTTAAATGCAAATTTAACACAAACATACTGTTAACACAACCGAATTAAATTCACGTTTTTAAGAGTTATGGAGAGAATACACGAGGACTAGCAAGTAAAACTACTTAGAAGGAACCAACCATAACACAGTTTACTATTGGCAAATATTTATAGAGTTTACTTGACAAGCCAGTGCTCTCAGTAACCCTTTCCAATAAAACTCAAAACCCCTGTGCAAATCTATTACAAAGTAATCTATTTCTCTATTAGCATGTATTATGCAATTACTAGGTAATATCTAAAGCATCTATTATATAGTATCTGTTACACACTAATAAAACCCTAGTCAACCATTACCTGAAAACAAAAAAAAGTTCCCTTCCCATCTCACCAAACTCTAAACATTTGTTTGGTTGTTCCACTAGAGGTCAGCAGGAGCTAACTACATCTCACTTCTGATCTAATTACTTCACTTACGTAGTTATGATCACATGGAAATCTACAACTTTATTATTGATGTCCATCCTGAGAAGTTTCCTATCTTCTTGGGACCCTACAAAAGAACGTAAAATGAATACAATTACATACATTTATATACATATAAAAATTAAGACAGTACACATACACTTTCAGCAATAAACATGTATTAAAACAGTCATCTTAAAATAGTGCCTCCAAGAGCAATTCATCTCTTAAGCTGAGCATGCAAGTAACTGTATTACTGGATTCATTTCTATGTTAGGTTCCTCACCATAGTAAAAAAGGACGCTCAGTTCAGGACACCAGAGGTTAACTTCCCTTATCCAGTTATCTGCAAGACATCATTAAAATAAAACCCAAGTCATTTATATATTATTATGTGCTACATAACTTCAGACACACCTCAGCATCAAACCAAATACCCGATTTTAAAGCAAATATCTTTAAATTCTGCTGAAGGTCAAGAAATTTTTTGTCTAAGTGCTGGAAAAACGATACTATTTAGGGAAATTAACCCACATGTGGGCATTATGTTACCACCTACTACGTTAAACTCCTACAGAAACAGACTCTTGATAGTCCAAAACCCCCATCTAAAAAATACAACAAGCAGCTTTTCAGTCTGATTTCCTCCATATACAGTTAATTCCTCAGATAGCAAGCCAGCACTCACATCCAGAAGTGTCACATCAGAAGAGACAGCGCTGCTGGGAGTAGGCAAGGAAGTCTGACAATGTGACCCAGCTCCAACTGTGTAGCCAGCAGCGGCCACCTGCAACCTTACTGTGTTCCAGAGCAACCTACCTGACAGTCAGCACGAATGCTGACCCCAAAACACAGCAGAAAGGGGTGCCTGACAAGTATCACTTGATTTGGAGCAGATACAGATCAAGCTGAGGAGACTCCTCTAGGAAAATGTCAGGAAAGCTACAGGTAGACTGCACTTTCCCAGGCTTCCCCATGCCAGACAGCTTGGGTCAACCTGGCACTACAATTCGTGAGCCTCTGTGAGTCACTTCACAGAAGCACCTTTGCTTACCCTTTTCTGTACACCTCAGACATTTAAACAACATGTATTTTTAAGAGCTATTGAAAAACTAGTGGGTTCTAGTGGATTTTAAAAGCACACTGAAAATGGCAACTCCAAATCGACACTGAATAACCTGAAGCTTTTCTGAGGTGTTGAAAGAAATTTTTGAAGCCCACGAAGTAGTTTGCATTAAAAGCAGCACTTTCTTTCAAAACGAAACCTGTTACTTTCTCCTTTCTCTATCATTTAACATTAACTAATTTAATTCCTCAGAGAATTAGTTTCTGCTCAAACTCATCAGCTTCGCTGACATATTTTATTCCACTGTATTCTTCCTGCTTTCAATTGAGGTCATTAAACCATCAAAACACATAACTAAATGACAGCCAGCCTCATCATTTTAGGATTTTGATGTGCTTTGACAGATTCTGTACAGCAAAGAGGAAAAGAGACGCTCCATGTCTCAAATGCCATGAAACCTAATCCTAAGCACAGCCTGAAGACTAGGAATTTCAGCCAATATTCTGTAAGTAAAAAAACCTACTCTGTTAAATATGTTCAAATCTTAACAAGCAGCTTCATTCTTTGAGAAGCACACAGAGCATATAAAAAAAAAAACAAATTCGTGTTAGGTCTAATTAATTCAGAACAAGCATGCCTTCAGTATGGTTTGCATTCCAATTCTAATTACCTAAGGAGTTGAATATCACCATAAGGAAATGAAGTTTTCTTTCACAAAATTATCTTTGTTTACCAAACTCTAAACCATTTCTTTCTTTTTTTTTTTTTTAAACAAACATAATTCTGAAGCTTGTAACTTACCTAGTGTTGAAGCTGGCACAACTATCAAATGGGGACCCTTATTGCCCTCTTGGTAGAGATAAGCCAGAAATGCAATAGCTTGAATTGTTTTTCCTAAGCCCTAAGTTAGAGAAAAAAAAAAATCCATTTGATCAAAATTTACAGTCTGCAGAACGCCAAGTGTTTTGCACGCATAAGACAATTACAGCGTAGTCAATGTTAACTAAGGATTTCAAATCTGCATTAAAAAAAATGTTCTATTTTAACTGCATTGCTTTACAGAAAACAATTCCTTCTTACGCACAATTGCAGACAAACAATTATTTTTTCAGCTCAAACTCTGAATATCAAGGGTTCATTTTTCCATTTATGAAGTCTTCCATTTTAGTTCATCTCTCAGATCTTCTTCAGGAATGTACCTTCCTGAAACAGTGCTGCAGAGCCAGCTGTACAAAGGATATTCCAGCTACTTCTGAAGTGGAAATTAATATCAGATTTTTATAACACAGACCTGTATTTCCACCAATGCTATCTTTCCTGTCTTTTACATCATTAAAAACTTATCTACCACAAACTATGCACATAAGGTCAGTTATTAGAAATATGAAACATATGGAAGCTGACAAACACCGCATAAATCTTAGTGAAGCAAACCCATCAATTCCCTCATGGTTTATCCTAAGATGAACAGCAGCCAGAATTGAAAACAACTGACAACACATTCAGCTTTTAAAAGTTACATTGCTAATTTTGTTCTGTTGTACAATTACTGGTGGTGTCAGCACCAAAAAAAAAAAACCCCTCAAGCCTATAAGGCTTTCTTTGTTATTTCAAAACTTATGGTGAGTGTTAATGACAAGAAATGGCTGAAATGCTGGAGAAGCAGAAAAGGTTTCTACCCACTTCAGTAGTTAATACAGAAAATACTGTTTTGAAACTGATGAATTGTAGAAGACAAGTGATCACTACAACTAAATGCTGGACAAGCAGAATGAATTCCATTTATGTGCAAGAAGCTATTAAAATCAATAGTTTGAGGATAACCTGTTGTGGTAGAAACTGCTTCCACTGCATCAATAGACACTATGTGACTTGTAATTTTGAGTGTTCATGAATCTTAGGCTACCTTGGACTTCCACATTGAAAGCTAAGAGCTTTGCAGCTACTAAATATTTGGAGAACCATTTGCAAAGTTAAGTTAGAAAAATCTAATTACTTATAATCTGCTTGAGGTTTCTAGGAAATGAAAGAACTAAATAAAATCCTTTTGGTGAAACTCTTAAATAACCCATTTCCTACTTACCATTTCATCAGCCAAGATGCCATTCAATCCGTGTTTATGCAGTAGTGATAACCAGTTCAAACCAATCTTCTGATATGGCTTGAGTTCCAAACTGTTAAGAAATCAAGCTTAACATGTTACCATCTTTCATTTGTTTCTCCATGTAACACTTTACACTTACGTTAATTACAAAAACAGTAAGTTTAACATTGCCTGTATCTTAATGCACTTTGAAAACCAGAGTCTCGTGATACCAAAGTGCATTTCTGACACTTTCAAGTAGTTTATCTGAATTTTCATACATCCTAAATGATCAAGATGAACATTACAATAAATACCTTTTCTCCAAATTCAGTGATCCACAACGAGTCAAGTGCAGTTACATAACCACTAATTTTTAAAACACACACAAAAAAATTAAGTGCCATGTAACAGTTCTATCACTAAGTTTACTGTTGCACAATTACTGGTGGTGTTGGCACCAAACAAGAACTTAACCACAAACAACCCAAAAGACATGCTTAACAGGAAGTCACTTAGTTCAGCATTTTTTTGCCAAAGAAGAAATGTTACTGATTACTGCTCCTCCAAACAGTTCCCTCTTCCACAGCTGAAAATCCTTTTGCTATTTACCACTACCAGCCTCCAAGACTAATCCAGACAGTGACTCCATTCCCATTCCAGCCCTATGCTTCCTAACCCTGAAGATAATGTCCCTCACCATATCTATCCTTCATTCCTCTCAAGCTCTTTATTCCCGATATCCAACTGGAGATCCTTCCCTACCAATTTATCTGTTTGGATACCAAATTCCAGATCATTCTGTACATCAACTTTCTGACTGAGGTCTTCAGTCCACATGGTACACTTTACAAATTTGCTCAGATTCATTTAAATTCATCATCTTTGAAACATAAGGGTCGTCTGTTACAGAAGTAGTTTTATTTGGGCTTTTGTTTGAAATAAGTTGATTCCTGATCCCATCCCTCAACGTTGGCTTCTATGTTAATCATGACCAAGATATTGAGCACTGTTGTATCTTTTTGGTTTTGTGTTCTTATCCTCCTCATCAGCGTTCCTCATGCACTTTAAAAAATTTGTTGGATTCCTTCAAGTGTTGTGCATCACTATGTATCTCGCCAAGAGCTGCGACGTGTCAAGCAGTTCCATGTCTATTTTCAGAGACTAGAGTTTTGAAAATCCCAGTCGCCAAGTATACTTTATCATCTGACATCCTTGTAAGTATAAGAAAGGGAAAGATACCTCTGATTCAAAATGGCAGGCTGCTCTATGTTCCATCCACATCCTCCGTCTTCAGTAATCTTGGTTACTTGTTTTGTCAGTTTATTTGAAATCTCTTCACACTTATTCATGAGCTTTAGAACCACATCTCTCTCCTTCAGCAGTATCTTGCAGTTCCACACTATGTCTTCTGACAAACCAGTAGTCTTAGTCATCTTTGTAAACTGCAAAAAATCACAAAAAACTAGTACTGTGAATACTGGTAACACCAGCAAAAGTGTGACAATGAACTCCACAGTTGCTACAGGCAGTAAGCAGTTCGAGTAGCAGACAACAGCAGCATCTGCAGCTCTAAAAACATCAAATATTCCTTACACACTAGGCCCACTGCAAAACTGTGTGAACCCACATTGTAACTCATCAGTACAGCTCTTCTCACTGTAAAACATATGTTAAAATAAGAGAGACAATTCAGCTGTCATTCAGCAGGATCTCAACCAGCTTGAGAGTTGGGCAGAGAGGAATGTCATGAGGTTCAACATGGACAAGTGCAAAGTCCTGCACCTGGGGAGGAACAACCCCATGCACCAGTACAGGCTGGGGATTGACCTGCTGGAGAGCAGCTCTGCAGAGAGAGACCTGGGAGTTCTGGCTGATAACAAACCAACCATGAGCCAGCAATGTGCCCTCGTGGCCAAGACGGCCAATGGCATCCTGGGATGCATCAAGAAGAGTGTGGCCAGCAGGTCAAGGGAGGTTCTGCTCCCCCTCTACTCTGCCCTGGTGAGGCCTCATCTAGAGTCCTGTGTCCAGTTCTGGGCTCCCCAGCTCAAGACAGATGGAGAACTGCTGGAGAGTACAGCGCAGGATCATCAAGATGATCAGGGGACTGGAACATCTTTCATATGAGGAAAGGCTGTGGGATCTGGGGCTTCTTAGTCTAGAGGAGACTGAGGAGGGGATCTCATTAATATTTATAAGTAAATAAGTGGTGAGTGTCAGGAGATTGGGGCATCCCTTTTTTCTACGGTATCTAGCAGCAGGACAAGGGGTAATGGGATGAAGCTGGAACACAAAACGTTCCATTTAAACATCAGAAAAAACTATTTTACTATGAAGGTGACAGAGCAGTGCCACAGGCTACCCAGGGAGGTTGTGGAATCTCCTTCCTTAAGAGGTCTTCAGTAGCCACCTCGACACATTCCTGTGCAATCTGATCTAGGTGGATCTGCTTTAGCAGGTGGTTGGACTAGATGATCTGTAAAGGTCCCTTCCAACCCTACCATTCTATGATTCCATGATTCTATTTCTCAGAATGGTTTCCAATGTAAATATAGTAACTTTAAACTCTTAAATCCTCAACAGGAGATAATGTACAGCACAGCAAGTTTTGAAGGGCAGGCTCATGGACAGAAATAAATAAAAGAAGAAAAGAAAAAGGTACTGATTATATCTAGATCTCCTTTTAAACAATCTCTATTAGATACTAAAGATCTAAGAGATGTAAGCATAACATAGGCATCAAGGCAAATCAACCTGTGAAGAAAGCTATCAAGACTGTGTTACGAATGTCTGGAGGTCAGCATTACTCTGTCCCAGTTCTAACTGTATGGCAAATAGAACACTCAAACCAGACTTAGGCAGGTTGGAAAAAAAAAAAAAAGAAGATATTTAGGGGATAAGAAGTTTCTCAAAAACTTGTCAGGTTGTTTTGCAGTCATCATCTGCTGACAGGCCCAAAGGATCAACAAGAATCAGTTCCCTCTTTTCAGTTCTTCATATTACAGTGGTGGAAGACTTCTTCACTAAACTAAAGTTCACCTAAACGTCTTGCAATGAACCTGACCTCCTGTGAAATGTATGAAACACACTTTACACACATCTACCAGGTCATCAGCACTCACCGATAAAACTTTTATGGGCTGCACCATCACCCTGACAAGACTTTAGCACCATTCAGCTATCCTCGTTTTACAGAGAGACAACCAAGGTAAAACACAAACGTGTATTTTAAATGTCAAAGCAAACAAGATGGCAGAATCTCAATGTAAATACAAACTAAGGCAAGGCTCATCCACTGATCCTGAGTGCACTTGGTTTACAAGAATGAAGTACGCTAATGTGCAAATTGAAAGTTTGCAGCTGAGCCATGTGCACAGCCCACATTCAGTATCTCTGTGGCTCCCTATCTCTCAATAGGGTATTCCCTCCTGTCTTGGCTGAGAAGAGATCCTTGAGTGTTTTAACTGCTCTGCCGCCATGTCCTGATCTCCTCTCAACATGTTCCCATCTTGACCAAGGCTAACTTGCTCACCTGCTTTGTACTTTGAGTCTACAACTAAGAGCAGAGATTGCTCCACTCATGCTGGCTAGAAGATTTATCTAACCTAGCATCTTGTTTTTTAGATAATGGCTCCATAACACAATGTCGTGGTTTGGCCCAGCCAGCACAGCAGCACCACGACAGTCTCTCGCTCGGTGCCCTCATTCACCATCACCCTCATTAGGATGGCAGAGGCCCCAGAAAAATGGGAGTAAAAAGATAAGCAAGGTTCTTGTGGAAGCCCCAGAAGTGGGTCTGGCTCAGAGCTGGGGAGAGTTGCAAACAACTTCTTACAGGCGCCATCTTTACAGCCTCTTCCCCCTTACCAGAAATGGCTGTCATGTCAAACCATGACACACAATCCTTCCTATATCAGTCAAACACACGCCTTTTCCACGACTTCTGGATCTCTCTGTTGTTGTGAGAATTGCTACTCATGAATTTCAGCTCTCACAACCTTGTGCCAGCCACTGATCTACCACATGACACCATGTCTTTAAAACTTGTATTTTCCTTTTTTGACTATAAAGCATTATTGACACAGAAGCCTTACTTCCACCACTTGCTTCCTCAAATCCACACTAGTTACTTTGTAGTAACCAAAATACGGATATTCTGGTTTAAAGCCAAGAAGCCTGAGGTTGTGCCAAAACAGGCCCTTCAGGCCCATCATCTTCTAATGGAGTCTATGGAGGGACATCTGCAGAAAGTGTAAAAGCTGTAATAAATTTATTTTTGCAGTAACTGGGGTAATATTTGTAATTATGGTATTTTCACCCATATTTGTGCATTACAGTTATTTCACTGTAATAACAGGACATCTTCCTTATTGACAGATTTAAAGAATTGAGGAATACAAGATCCTTTGGATTTGCCAGTCTTTTGTTAAAACAATTAATTTCCAAAGAGATTTCTCTGAATTTTAAGTCAGAGATCTGTTAAAATTTAGCAGAAGATTTCACAGGCATATATCCTCCTAGAACTCCTTCCTTAAAGGAGACATCATATGATCCAGCTATTCTGTGTTAAGTAACTGATCAATATTGCCACAGTGCAGAGGAAAAGCAAACTTTGTTAAATAGAACAAAATATTTTAAAATGGAGTGTTGTCCTCCACTGACAATTTGCTGTAACTGGGTTAGGGGTTTTTGCCTGGTTTGTGGTTTTGTTCCACTTTAAACAAAACCCAGAAAGCTTACCAATATTCATAGGTTAAACCAGGCTATGGCACACTTGTCAACACTTGAAGAAGTTTTCTAAGTAGACACCTGTACTTAGAGATAAAGAGCAACGTAAAAGAACACTATTTTTAATCGGTAATTAAAAAGTTTCAACGTTTGGTTTTATGCCTAAAGCTTTGGTTGGCATGAATATAAATCCTCTAATCTATAAATAAAGGCATGGAGAATGAAGCCATCTGTTATTAACAGAAATCGTATTGGTTTCTGTCAGCACATTAACATTTATCCCCAAGTTGCAACAAGAAAAACCTAGTCCCTGCTTTACTTGTGAAACACATAATGTTACTCTGTCATGCAGAACACAAAGCAGATCCTCAGGCAGCCTTTGGTTTACTAGGCATTCTGACATCCTCCCAAGTTCATTTCTTTCAAGGGTGGTCCAAAAACATGTGTCATAGACAACTAAACCCACGAGTTTCCACAGCATGCTGGCTTTGAGGAAAAGTCCACTGGAGTCCTGGGTTGCAACAGTGCCCTCCTGCACCTAACCACCTTTCCAGCACACACTGCTTGAGCTTATTAAACTCACTGCTTAAGGATTAAAGTCAGCCTCAACCACGGTCAGCAGACTCCAGTTCCATTTTAAGCAGCTCCTGCTTCTAACCTGAAGAGTTTGCTGCTTCCATCCAGTTTGCTCTGGTGCAAGGTGCTTCTGAATTTTCTGGTAGTTTGATTTTCATAGCAGTTTGCACACATGCAAACTAAAAAGGAGCTCAAGCGGTTGATTCTAAATATCAAAAATAAGCAACTAAATAGCATTAGACTCCCTCCAGTTCATACTCCTGCATGCACAACAGGTTAAGGAACAGAACACCGCTCAGACCCCAAAAGCTCAGCTGGGCTCCTTCTGGAAGGAGCCTTGGCTCTGTCCTCTGTCACACACAGGTTGAAAGCAGGCAGGTATTGCCATTACATGACTGTGTTTACAGCTGGTCTGCTGAGGAAACAGCCCTAAGAGCTGCTGTTTTCAACACCAGTCAATTCCAACAGTCTGGAAAAGAGAGTGTTGTTAAAATATAATTAGTTGCTAGTGAGTTTTTAGAGGGGTGAGTTTGAGGAGGAAAGGCATGGGTGCCTAGAAGCACTTCCACCAAGGAAAGAAATCATGTGCCTGCCAGCTCACAATGCGCCCCATTGTGGTGTCACCCAGAACACAAAGCAAACAGGAGACGAAGGTTAGAAGCCAGAAAGGATCCAGCAGGAAGTGAGGTATCTCTGAAGGCTGGTTTACTAATGCCTGTCTATCACAAGGAGGTGTAGAACATAAAGCTGGTACAGAGCAGGCCTGCACCATTAGGGAAAAACATGGCTGAACACTAGCTCCTTGCACAAAAGCTACCCAATATGTGACATCAGACCAAGACACTGGGAGATGAACTTTCCTCTTCACTCTGTTATGCAGTCTGCTCTGAATCCTCATTCTATGTTCTTCCCCTCCTCTTAGCCCACACAGCCTCACTTGCTGCTATCTGCTTTTTAGTTTGCCTGTCCCTGCATCCCCATCTGCTCACCAGGTGTTATAATCTGGGCTTCACACCTCCTTCTGTCTCAGCTCCACACCTGGGATTGCTTCTACAGCACAGGCACTAGGGACCACCCTGCCAAACCTTCTGCACTCAGAAAGCCATATGCAATTTTAAGTTTTGAATACAAGGAGTATTTGGAAAATGAAACTCTCAGAGCACACATCCCTATCTACTGTGTTACCTACTACTCTCCCTACACACACAACACATCCTGGAGAGAAGCCACAGGTCTTCACACATAGAAGCGTCTCTTGTCCAAACGAGGAGACAGACACCTAAAGCCTCAAGGACATACCAGAACACTCTTTATGCAAGTTAATATTTGAGAGGAGGCACTCCCAGCTAGTCATTTCCAGCACTGAAGATGGGATAAATCTACTCCTCTTGAAAATATAGTTATCTAAAGTATGAACATTCCTAAACTGCTGAATGAATGCACCCTTGTGAGCAAAGATGTTTTCAGCTCTCTCTATTTTGAGAACCATGTTTGCTATTTTTTTTCCCCTCTCTATTTTAAATATTACTAGATAAAGTTCAACGTCTGTCTTAAATATCTGCCTCAATATTTTCAGGGGCTTTTAACTTCAAAAGCCTGAAATTCAGACTAGTATTTCAGATGAATTTAACCAACTGAATAATGCTTGTCTAGAATAAAAAGGCCATTCTAGGTTTGGTTTTCCTGGAATAAGGCACTCAACTTCCAAGTAAGCAGGCTTTAGTCAATCTCAAACCGAGCTTCTCAATTCTCATGATGAACAAGTGGTAACAACTGCCAGTGCTTTACACAGTGTTATAAAAGACACCATTACGATGAAAATAGACCTTTAAACTAAGCCAGTTTCTTAAATGCTGAAACTGAATCAGCTCTCTACATTATTCTACCACTCTTATTTAACCACGCGGGAAAAAATGTCGGGTCACTGAGTTACTGGATACTTATAGGATATTAAATCCACACCGATACAAAACATCTGCTAAAACCGTCTGTGAACTACTTCTACTCCGGGCAAGTACTCACAATGCTACACAAACATGTGGCTGCTGACTGCAGCAATCTCTACGAAACACAAATTTTTGAACGCAAACAGGCCCATGCAGCTCTTTTTCTGTTAAATGTTTTACACAGAGAAAAGGAGAACAGCCCTGTGGCAAATATTTCTGCAAACAACTAAGCTCAGGCAAAATCTAACAAGTTTAGAAAGGAATAGCCATATGACAGATGTTCCACGAGAAGCCAAAGGCTTGGGGCAAAACGGATTTCTTTTGCAGCATACCTGCACCTTGTATTTTTTTCCCCCCAAGTATTCTCCTCTCCCCCCCTCCTCCCCTTGAAACACAACATACAAAGATAATTTTGCTTTCTTTAAAAAATCTGTTTAATATCTCTTACTCTCTTATGGTAAAACATTTCACACACCAAATAATCCATGATACTGTTTTATACATACTGAAGTAGTTATATTTTGCTCTCACAAAATACAAGCAAGCCTTGCATATATCAGTGGGAGAGGTTTCAGAACAGAAAAAACCCCCATCAATTAATTAATCTCTAAGAAGGCCTTTGCACAGTTACTGCTTTAAAATCCAAAGCATTAATAAATTAAACCAAGAAAATCTGCCATAACGCTACTCAAATTTCTTACCACGACACTGCTCTTACCAGGTCTAATGCCTTGCAGTTACCTTCATATTTCAAGCAGTTAACAAACCAACCGTGGGAAAAATCTGAAAATAACATCCCTGTGACAGTAGGCAATCTACTTACCAAGAGGTATCGTTTTTCCTTCTGTTCTGGATTGTAGTTTTGCCCTCTGATGCTTCATCTTCTATTAATAAAAACATAGCAGCTCACTCCACTAAAAAATGGCTGCAGTTGCTCAGCTAGCAAAACCATGCTAGAGACTGAGCTGCAGTAGAATAAAGACCAAAAAAACCAGAAAAAGATAACGACTGTTTCTTGCGTGAAACTGAAAATATCCATGCTGGCACCCTCAATCATGGAGCTACTCTGGAAGCTGCTGCTGCTGTTGAAGTGCCTGCAGTAAAAGTGCTGCCACGTTCTTGCCTCCTGCTTGGGTTTTCAGCTACAAGAGCTCAGAACAGGCTAGTAAACACCTCCTTCCCAAGTGAAAGCTCTAATTTCTTCTTCTGCAGTGAAATCAACCAACTTTCTATGCTACAGAGTGAGTGACAGTAATGTCAGCCAATCAGCTTGAGTTTTCCAGGAAAATCACCCCTTAATTCATTCAATATCAGGTCATATGACACTATTTGAAACGCTATTGGCTTAGGAGGAACATAGCATTTTAGCCTAATCAGGATAAGGCCACCCATCTAAGCCTCCCTAGGCTGAAGCCACCTTGGCTCTAGGCAGGCTGGGGATAGGAAAAGAAGAATGCAGACTTACCAGAGACTCCCAGCTGTTAAAGGGCCGGAGCGCGATTATCTTCTGAGTCTTTTTCTGAGAACACTGGGGAATCAAAGACAGTTCACTTGGGGAAGCATCCTGCAGGAAACTGAGGATTTTTGCTTTGTAGACATCCTCCATCACTTCATCACCACTGCTGTAGTCCTTGTCAAGGGAGCTACCACCGTCTTCCGAAGCTGACTCATCCTCTGAGTCTTCCATTTCTCTTTTAGTACTCCAAATGCTCTTTTTGCCTTTGTCTTTTTTCTGAAAGCCATTCTGTTGTTTCATGGAAGATTTCTGCTTTGGCTTCTCTTTACTCTCCTTGCCTATGCTCTTGGAGGCAGCTTCGGTCCAGTCAGATGCTTCACTTTTGGGAGAAAATTTTATGCCTATGTATGTAATGTAGAAGGCAACAAGTTAACACATCCTGGTTAAGGGTCAGTTAAAACCCATTGTTCTTCAAAAAGCAGCCCTATATAGATACAAAACACAATTCTAGTATTTAACACATAACAACTCAACAGCAGCTGCTACCATGAAAAGAGAAAAGAGCAAACACCATGCAAGGCCATTTAAAACATAAATAGTACAAACTGTGAGCATGAAATGGGCAATGTTAATTTGTACACTGTTTAAGTAGCAGGAGGTTTTAAGTAACTTTCTTAAAATACGGATGACCAATGCTACGTAACATGTGTGAGCTGCAGAACCTCCCAGGTAAGAAGAGATGGTTAAGAACACTGATGTATCACTGGGATAAGATACTGAGTCCCACTTGACCTGAGTGCAAAGATCTTAATTTCGCTGATTTCAGGATAAAGGCTACTTTCATCACAAAAGTGACATATTTTTGCCATTTCAATGCATCTCTGAACAGCATTAGAGATGGACAACAAAAAGTTTTATTAAAGAAACTGGAAGAAGGAGGTGTTTTCAACCAAAATAATCCTACAGCCTTAAAGCAGAACATGTGTTATTTAACAGATTGTGAGTAAGTCCCTTTCAGAACTGGCCTGTATGAATTTTTCATTCCCTCTTTGGAAAAATGCACCTGAACCTCTTCTTCTTCTGCCCATCCCCAGCTTGCTGCTGACTGACTTGAATCCCAATGGCCACCTTCTCAGAAGCAGCAGCAGTGGTAAGGATCCAAGGTCATGCATAGTGACACCTCTCTCCACTTGTGAAGAATGCAATTAGGAATACTATCATATCACAAGAATATTGAAATAGTTGATACAACAAAACACATATGTACATGACAGCTGTGTAACACTGAAAGATAATCAGCTCTTCAAATAGTAAGTAAGATATAACTCTGAGGTTCACCTGGAATCACAGTTCTTGCTAACTACCACATTTAGTGCACTAGTATTTAAGAAGTGGTTGCATAATTTAAGGCCTATTTCTAGTATTTTTCTTTCCTACAATATATTTGAAAAAGATAAACCAGCATGTATCACTTGGCACCTCTGCAGTTATTTGCAATTACTGATTTACAAATTACGCCAGTTAAAAAGCCAAATCTTATTTTTAAACAAGCAGGAGGGGGAGCAGGTGTCAGCTTTGACATATTTCAAAATATATTTTATGATATACCCATAGGTAATAACAACTTCTTATGTAAATCTGTACTAGTGAGGCAAAGATATTTATCTCTACGTACAGCGCAAAAGATAATCATGACACTTAAAAACACAGAAAAATTGAGTTCCCTTCTTTTTTTCCCCCCCAGATTACTAATTTCAAGTATCGGTACAAGTTTCTAGGCATAGATCTGTCAGGGCAGTCACTGCTGGACATTAGAAAAGACTTGTATCATAAGTCTGTTTGGTTTATCCTGGGAGAAAACGGATTATAAATCTGTGTTTACCCTCATCAGCTTCTGCAAATACTCTCAGGGCCTCCAGCGCTTCATGAAACACCCAGTTATGTTCCTGAAGCACATCTCTCAGTTCCTAGTAAAAGGTAAGAAATATTGTATTGTGGTAAGATAAGCAAAAAAACCCACTATTATGCACAAAAATGTCAAGGCACCAACACTTAATTTTAACCGCACAAGGCAAAGAAAAACCTGTAAACCAGATGATTCAGAGCAAAGGAGAAAACCTTTCAGTTCATCTGTATATAGTCAGTTTAGGCAGAGCTGCACTCCACTTCTCAAAAAGGTAAGAATATACATAAACAAGCTTTGCTCCCAACAATTTCAAGCACAGTATTAAAATGCTCCGACTAGTGGTTGCATATTGTCAGGTACTAACTACAAAACTCACATTATATCTAGTTGTCCAGGGGATAAAAGTGTGATGGAGTAATTTCTCCATGCATTTTTGTAACAGGTCACAAAATTTGACTATGTCAAGCTTGTCACAGGATGAAAGAAAAATGAGAAGCTCCATATAGACCTGATTATATCCAACTGCTCTCAGTTCAGGGCAAGTTGCATTCCAAAAGTAGCTATAGTGAAGACCTTCTTCCTTCCTTTCCAAGAGGGCTGCTGTTTCATTTCGGCTACAAAAAGCAGCAATTTTCTGAGAAAATAAAAACCTGACATGCAATCAGAAGATGTGAGCTCACCTCCTTATCCAGTGCAGGGAATGTATTTTGCAGCTTCTTCACAAGCATCTCTTGCTGCTCCCATTGTCTTTGGGGATCTGACTCATCCAGCTACACGAAAACAAGAAATCTATTAGGTTTAATGTGAATTGCAACCATAGAAAAAAACCTGCAATTACAACCATACCTATTCAATATTGCTTATCCTTAATGAGACACGTCAAGTGACACAAAAGCCCTTATGACTAAACCAAGTGGCAAAAGTGATTCCTCATGCACAGCCAAAGATCAAAATAAGACCAAAACTATCAAAAGCATAATGTCTTCAGTCACAAAATATTGGCATTCTATGCTCAATAAGCACCCACACTACAAAGTTACATACTAAAATAGAAATAATTTAGAACTACCTAGTTTGTATTTCTTTAAAATAAAAATTTAGTAGTGGTGATCTAGGCTGACCTGCTTCTGCAAGGAGGTTGGACTAGATCACCTCTAAAGGTCCCTTCCAACCCTACCATTCTACGGTCCTGAATGACATTTAAGGCAGAAGATGGCAGGGTTAACAGCCAGTCAGTTAGGTTAGATTACCAAGCATGCAGTATTTTACCCACCAGAGTCCATAAAAACATCAAATGGTGTGTTTATATGAAGATTTACAGCTTAAAAAAAAAAAAATCCACAAATGCTGTGTCACAGCACCACAGAGTTACATCAAAAGCTGGCAAAAGTTTTCAACAATAGCTTCGCTAATGGCTACTATCAGTCTGCAAGACAGGAGGTTTCTTATGAACGAGTGGCAGAACTCCTCCATGCCACAAGCTGCTCTATTATGTACTCACCACAAAGAATTACACAAGTTTCTTCACAGAGATTCTGAATGCAAAGTGGTTACAGAGTTACTTATCTACAGCAGATATGCCAACAGGTTTGATCAATATTTACTTTGCTGAACGATGTGATTTGCTAAAAGAGCACAAACCAGATCATGCAGAAGCACTCACTCCGAGTAGCAGAGAACAATGTTCCTTCCCTCGGTGAGCCTATGGTATCATTAAGGGTACAGCTGTGGTATGGATGATAGCCGAAGTTTGCTGTAGTTCTTGGAACCAGCAGAAAAGCAATTCTGCTACAATTCACTCACAAATTCTAAAAACCTGTCTTCTAGCTTTATTTTTTTTCCCAGTCCTTCCCCTTTTAACTGTAATGAAACTGTTAAGCACAGAAATAAAACCGCTGCATTAAACCAGGCCCAGGGAGCATCATTTGCTAGGTTGGCTGGGTAATAATTCCATCTAGTCTCCCTTGTAACCTAAATCAGCAGGTTTGGCGAGGAGTAACAAACCCAAACCCCAGCAAATCTTGGCTCACAAAATTCAGAGCTCTCAGCTTGGAAGGAAGGGAATAGCCGAGTAACATTATTTTTATCTTCATAGAAAACTCTGCATTTTCCTCATGTTGTTCTGGCCAAGGACACTATTTGGTTAAATTTCAACACAAAGATTGTCAACATCCTACATCAAAGCCTCCAGTATTTACTTTCAAATTCTCCTTCTAAACCATAAGTGGTTTTCAAAGTGGTCTGCTGGGATGCCAAGGAGCTGGCCCCGCGACAGCATATCTGCCAAATACCAACCTGAACATAACATACTCATTAGTTCTTATCAATAGCTCCCATTTATGAGCAGAGGTCAAAGTAATCGTTCTTTTAAATGTAACTAATTCATTCTTTTTGAAGATTTGCCTAAGTCATAGTCTCAAATATACATGTAAATGACATCACTTCTGTAACACAGAAGAACAGCAGGAACACATGTATAATTTCATCTATTTAAGGAAACATAGGGAATGATTCAACAAGTTGTGAAGCACTGCAACAGGCTGCCCTGGGAAGTGGTGGAGTCCTCATCCCTGGAGATATTTAAAAGATGTACAGCTGTGGTGCTGAGGGCTATGGTTTAGTGGTGGGCTTGGCAGTCTTAGGTTAACAGGTGGACACTATAATCTTGAATGTATTTTCAAACCTAAATGTTCCTATGACATTTGTAGTCCATAACTCCACTGATAACACAAGTGCTACCTGCCATCAACCACTTCCATGAAAGCAGTGAACGGGCTATTGGGATACAAATCCACAAACACTAAAGAACAAAGCAGGTAACTCCATTCAGAATTGCCAAGGAGAAGAAAGTAGAAAAAACTCATTCAGATGGTAAGATATGAATTTGACTTGGACTTTCCAATAAAACACACACCAAGTTCATGACACCACTGTCATTGACCAAGTCAGGTCATTTCACTTATTTTACAATGCAGAGAGAAAAAGTACTCACGTAATTAACTTTTGGCTGCTTTGTGACTGGCTCCTTTCCATTTTCACAATTTGTGGGAGAACCTTTTAGTTTCCTTTTACGAGAGGCAGCTTCAAAAAGATTCAAAGAGGAAAAGAATTAAGTTCACATTAGGATCATTCAAATTAACATTATTACAGTAGCTACTTATTAAATGCACAAGATGTTTACCAGTCTCTGTAACAGTTTCCTATTATAGTCCACAGATACATTGAAACCTCAAACAAAGCAGCTGCTTGAAAGCACATGTTTATTTACCTCTAAGGTTTTTTTAGTAGCTTGGCAATTAATCAAGCAATTGCCTCTCATACGTAAAAATTTAATGTATTTTTTTAAAATATAATTGCCAAGCATTTTACACCCAAGTTGCATAAAGGTCTGTGTGTTTTTATTCAAGCTGCCTGCTTTCGGAAAGTGGGTATGTAATCAAGGCTGAACCCCAGTCATGAGCTGGAATATGTACATCGCTGCCAATCTGAAAGGGCTGATGACTAGTTTCTGGCTCAGAGGCACAACAAAAAGGTTATCACCGAACAGTTTTCAACATCAAATTTGAACACCTGAAAGCAAACTATGCATATGAAGTCGATGATAACTAAGTATCAGTGATAGCTATAGTTACGAATAGTTCTTATGAGCCAGAACTTTCTGAACATCTTTGGGCACTGGTGATTATCAAGAGATTATCACCTATAGCATTAAGACCTGCCCAGTCAGGTGCATTTTCTGACTGCCGCTGTGTACAGCTCAAGAAGGCAAGAAATCGTTACCAGTATTCATGCGCATTACCTTTGCTTGTAACAGCAACTATTACTGGACCAAGTTATTGTAAAAAAAATCTACTCCACAATCTGAAATAGCACTGCAAGCTACATCTTTTCAGGAAGAATAAGTGCCTTCAGAACTTTGATGTCTGATATCAGTATCACTGGCCAACCTCCTCTCATGGATTGCCAAGGAGACCAGTAATCAAGCACATCCACATACAAAAGCATGCTCACTTTCCAATCCAAAAGATTGCTTGGATCATCAAAATAGTTTCAGCTGTGGAAAATGAAGTAGCTGCATCTTTGTGCAAAGAGACATTTTGTGTGGAGATACTTCCAAACAAATATTCTACCAGAATTACTCACTCTCTCTGACATCAAATACAAATGTGACTTTTTTTAATCACTAAAACATCCTAAAGGCAGAAAAGTAAGGCATCAGCAATTCTTCCTTAAACAATCTGTCGAGAGCTATCAGGACACATTGGTAAGATTTTTTCGAAGTCTTTCTATATACAGGTACAGCTCAAGGCATTCAGTGTGCCAACATAGGGGAGGTGGGTCTGCTTTACCATTCAGATCTTGACAATGTCGCTAGGAAAAGCCATGCTACTAGCTTAAGCTCGAGAAATGTGCAGTTGTCTTTATATCAAAGGTAAGGGCTGTCAGGCTGCTGTTTAGTAAAGCACTAATGTTGAGGAGGTCCCATGGTATTACTGATTAAGCTCAATTAAAGTTGCATTAAGGATGGATAATTCTGAATATGAACAGGGACCTTGCAAATCTCTTTGCCCTAAAAGATACATGGACACCATGTAAGAATATTTCTGTCTGCTTTGAAGTCATAGTCTGAACACTCAATTGCCTTTTAAGAAAGCCTGCTTATGAACAGCTCGAGAGGCAACTAAACAGTAGCAAAGGACCTGGACAACCATGGTCTCAGAAACCTATCAACACAGAACTATGTAGAAATCAAACTGAGGCCTTCTGAAAGCCACCACACTCCCAAGACACCAAAAAAAAAAAAAAAAAAACAAAACTGAAGTTTCTGAAGACATTCACTTTGTAAGATACACTTTATTTCTTCCTGTACTAAAGAAGTATATAGCTGAGGGGATGAAGAAGCTGTTACTGCTAGATGGGAACCATTCTTGGAGTGAAGGCAGGTCACACTGGTCCTTCCAGAGGAATTCTCTACAAACTTGATGATTAACAAGCAATGACAAAAGCAGCTGCAAGGTTTCAAAATTTACAGAGGCATCTGTAATTACTTCCACTCTTATTTGTTGCTACTGCTACGAAAAAAAACCCTACCTTATTACTGTGACTTCCCCTGCCATTGCAAAGGAAACAATAAGTAGTGAACACTGGACAGGTTTACATGAGGCTTCAGCTCAGAGCATCCTAACTCATTTCATGTTTTTCAAGATATACAGAAAACAACACCAGAAACAAGTCAAAGCAGCAAGTTAACTGTAGCTTCACATCTTTCATTCATACACACATTTTCAGTGTGTCACATCTAATCTCCGTACCTGTACGTCGTCCGCAATGCTTCTTGTTCTAGCTATATACAAGTACTGAATTCAAGATATAAAAACAAGATTTTGTCTTTTTGAAGGACAGAAAAATTTAAGAGGAGTTGGACACACTTTTTTAGCATGCTTCACAAAACTGTATCTTGTCCCTGACCTCTCACACAGTCAATACTTCATAAGTGTCAAACTGACACAGAGAAGCAGATGTTCAGTAACGTCTCCATTTTTTAAAAAAAAAAAACATGTCCAAAATGGGGTGATTTATACCATAAAACTTTCAGACATGCTTAGTCCTAACGAAATATTTTATACAACAGCTGTGATTAGTGAGAACTTTCCTGCCAAGATTTTGCTGTGTGCTCATAATGAAAGGATGTGAAATAGCATTTGTAGATCAACACGAAAATGGCCAAAAGGCAGGGCCTACATACCAGAAATCAAAGTGCTTCAGTTCAAACACTGAACTGCAACAGAGTTTAAGGATATATATTAGCTTTAATTGATTCAATATTAATCAGAACCCTTGAGAAGTAATCATAGTCTTCCAGGCAGGAGTTTTCCAGCAGCAGTAGTACTCAGAAGTAGTACGTGACTCAGAAAAATGCCTGATTTAGTTTTCTGTTGCCAGCATCCAAGAAGTCTCACCTATAGAACCTGACCATGCACACAGTGATAACCTCAAAATGCTGGTCTCATTGTGTAAAGAAAAAGCCACACACAACAAAAGAAAACCAAACACTTTTAATTAAAGTAATCTTTCATTAAAATTAGTGATCATAAATAGCTTTTTTCCATTGTATCCAAACCATGAAGATCTCTCAAGTAAATCATGGACAAATGAACGGCAAATAGATGGAGACAACTGAAACAGATTTTGGTTTTTTTATGATGTTAATATTCATATAAACCTTCTACTCTTCCACCGCTAACTCCAGTAAGTCACTCAAAAAGAGTAACATAAAACAAGAGATTTAATCCTGGACTTTGAATTTGTTTCTCATCACTTAAGCCCAAGAATGATGATCCTTTTACATGCTTACCCCTTTCTAATTATACACTGGTTTTAGTTGGTGGTGGTTTTTTTGGGTTTTTTTTGGGGGGTTTGTTTGTGTTTGTTTTGGTAACAGCATGAGATTGCATAAATTCAGATGCAGAACAAAAAACCTAAAAAAGCTCGGAGGACTCAGAGGCATGACACAGGGGATGTTTTGCTAGAGAAGAGTGAGGATTCGACTAATGTTCTTAATGATTTTTATTCAGAATTGCAAGCAAGTCTTGAAAGTCAACATGAAGAAAAAACTGATGAGCCTTGACACAAACAACATCTAGTTAGGAGTGGCTACATATTCCAGTAGAATTTTTCCCATACTCCTAGATTCTTATCGACCACACTTAGAATCATTATTGCTACCTCATTGCTATTTGCCTCAAATTCTGGGCAAAGGAGAAATCGGGAAGAACAGAAGTCACTCAAGGACCCACATATAAAGCAATCCTGATCTTCAAAGCACCAATTCCCTTTTTTTGTTCTATTTTTGGATTTTGGCCTGCATTCTTCTTTTGTCTTTCCCTTTGCAAAGCCTGTAATTTCAGTTTTAATGTTACAAGAAACAAACAATAGCTTATGAACTCTCAAACAAGTTTACTTTACTGAATTTGTTATAGCTTCTGAAGTTCGGTTTGGTTTTGGGGTTTTTTTGCACATACCTTTGTCACTGAGCTTCAAACCAGCAGCTATTGCTTCATCCATTGTGTGTGCTGATTCTATCAACTGAAAAAAAAAAGGCAACTGCTAAGTGGTGAGATTCAACCCAGTGGAACATAGGAAGACAAAGACAGATCAATGAAATTGAAATATACTTAAATACAAAAAAAATGTGTATTATAAAATCCAAACCCAAAATTAATAGGTACCAAATTAACTAAATTGATCACATAAGCTATATTTGGAAACATTTCAAAATACCTGCTGGAAAACATTTTTAAAATATAATTTACTTTATTATCGCATTTTTTCCTACTTCACAAACCTACCACTCAGGTTTGCTTAAAAGCTTCCCCCCCCCAAATTATTCCACAATACTGTCACAGAACCAGATGATCCAAAAAAGTGCTATCTGAACTCATAAAATATCTATATAATGTTATGTTACATTAGTCAATTTCCTTGAAAGTACATGCATGAAACCTACAACATTCTCAAAGTTTATCTATACTTCCTTGCAGACCTAGATTTTCTCTATCCATATATAATCTCAAATAAGTACTTTTTACAAATTAATTGGTTGTTAGGACTTTTAGAATGCTTTTTTGCAAGGTGACAACTGCAACAAAAGTGACCTAAAGTTTACAAATATGAAAAACACACCCACAAAATCTTAAGTTATGAGGAATTCTGATTCCCAAGTATCTGTCCATGTTCGTAAATAAGCATCTCAAGATTTGCTATAAACACACAACTGCCTTTTTAAAAGGCTCATGGTTTTTCCCTGGCAGCCTTCATCAGTTGTGGAGCATTTGTCTGGGCAGATTGTTCCAGATCCTTCATGAAGGAACAATAGATATGCCTAATATTCTTCTGTCTCCCTTCAAAAATGTTGTGGATATGTAACTAGGGACAAAAAACTATGAACTACACTCTGGGAATAGTCAGCACTACTTATCACTCAGTAGTTAACGTAACCACTGAAGTCACAAAAGAAGCAGACACACCATGTGCCATTTCTAGATAGTTTCTAAGCTATGATGAACTTTTATCACTCTGATTAAATATACTCTGCATGGCCAAAATTTGAAACTCCATACATTCCGGAAACTATCAAGTAAGTTATATTACAACGTTCAAGAGAAAAAGTGATCAAACTGCTATGTGCAACCCCTTCCTTCTTCCTAAAGTAGAAAACCTAAATGTAAAGCCTGATCTACAAAGCAAAAAAAAAAAAAAAGAAAAACTCAGCAAGAACTAGTAAAGTTTCTTTATTTCTCTAGTAAATTTCAACAAACAAGAAACTTACAGGTTAACTTAAAAACACTTAGCTTTGAAAACTAAAGCTAATGAAAACCTAGTTACATATCAGAGCTCAAAAGTAACCTTGCCAAAATGTATTTTACTGTACTAAAGGTAATTTACAGTAATGAGTTACCATAATGTTACTGTAGATTTGTACTATGCCTTGGACAATGGCCAAGTGTATCTCTGGTTCACATGTCAGTATCATCACGATAAATTACAGTAAATTCAAACCTACTTTCTTTTTGCCTGATTGGATGGAATAATGGTTTTCAGTGTTAAATTTCATGAAGGCAAGGATGTGTCTCATCTACCAGAAGACATGAATGATTTAACTCATTCTGCATTTCATCAGCTACCTGTACTCCAACAATGGAAGTTATCAGTAGTTATCAACCAAGACAGCTATAATTAAGATTAAATGTCACAACAGAAAGATATAATAGAAAAAAAAAATTGTTTACACTGGGATTCACTGTAGCTGAGTTGATCTAAGTTTTTTTTTTTAATATAAATATACACATAAAGTATGTAGGTGTGTGTCAGGTTTTTTTATATATATATGTACACATACATACACACACACACACATAAGCATCTGTGTATGTATGCATATATATATATATGGAGAAGTTACGCGGCTGTAGTTCCCCTAAAATACATTACTTTGATATACTCTTTTGCTAATAAGATATAAACCTGTTCCCTTTAATAAAGCCAGAGGCTTAGGAATACTGCCTACAAAATAATCATCGAAAGAAATGAAAATAATAAAACATTATTACTTGTAATAATTCTTGGTCACTTCTTTGCGGAAAAATTTCCTTCAGCATTTGCAGCTTGGCATCTCTGATATCTTCCTCTGTACCCTTCTTCACACCTGGTGGCTGATCCTCACCATTTATATATGCCAGCTGGGGTACTGTATCTTCGGGCTGATCATCATCATCAGATGGGTCCGAGCTAAAATATATGGGGGAGGAGAAAAATAACTAAATTTTACTTTCTTTGTTTACCAGAAAGTTACTGTAAACCCAAAACAACAGGATCATACAAAGTGTGTTTACATACATTCAGTAACACTGAATCAGCTTGTATCTAAAGTGATACTTCCTATTCAGGACCGAAAAAAAAAAACCAAACCCATATATGATTAAGTAAAGCCTTCTGTTTGTAGTAAACACATTTCAGCTTAGCCAAGAAAAAAGGAGGAACAGACACGGGAAATACCATGATTTCCCCTCATATTGTGCTAAAAAAGGTTACTTGCCAGTTTAGCAACAAACATCTGAATATGTAGCTGAAAAGATGAAATATAAATTACATCAGAATGTCTCAAGTTTGTCGATGTCTTGCTAGTATTCATTTGCCCAACAGATAAACAGATGAGGATAATCTCTTTGTAAAAACTTTTCAGGTGCAATGTCAACTCTATGTCCTAGTTCTAAGCTCACTGACAAAGAAAATTCAAACATTCTCATGCAGTGTCTCAAATATAGCAAGAATCTTCCTGAAAAAAAGCCAAGTCCTGAATTTACTGGAAGACTTACTATACCTAATCTGCAAGAAAACCAATCTCTATGTATTTTTCACAACATTCAGTTGCACAGACACAACTGAATGTAAGAACAGGTCTCCCATCCTACTGCCCTCCATAGACACATAAAAATTTCCTTTCCCGAATGGAACTTAATTGAACTGTATTGAGTATGTCATTTTATATGAACTTCAATATCAGAAAGGCTTGCCTGCAAGTGTCTGTGAATAGGTATGGACTAAGAATAAAGCTGGTTTTCCTCACTATATCTTTCTCTAGCAGGTGCAACAGGCAGATTGCAATACAATTCTTAAAAAAAAAATAGTAACATAAAATGCAAACTGTTTTGAGTCAACTGTTCATCAAATAATGCTGATCTCCCTACCCTGTTCTAAAGCACACACAGCCACGTGGACCATGGTTGTGCCTCAGAGTAAAAAAAAAAATCCTGAAAATGAAAGTTAAGTCATATTCCTCTTCAATTCACCAAGCCATCTACATGTAAGCTTCAGAACATGAATCCAGCATCCACTTTAAAAAACATCTTAGTGAAGCAGCATATTGAAGTTCTATTAGAATATTTCAGATTTTCTTATGTTGATAAGGAAAAAAGTTTCTTTATAAACTGGTTTTAGAAAAGAAAATTCATCCAAGCAGAAATGGTAACATTGCAATTCCTCTGTCCTCGCCTATTGGTGATTAACACCTAGATAATTGTCAACAAATCCAGAGTTGCACGCTTCATAAATCTTGTCCTCTCCGTACAATCACATTCTTATCAAGAATGAAGAAACAGTCATTTAACCCCTCAACAAGTATGACTCTGCCCCATAAAATCTCATGTTAGAGTTTCTGCTTTTTTCCCCCCCGCCCCCGATAGAGTGACAGTGAGTCTGGTAGTGAAGCCTGCACTTCCCTTCAGGAAAGATGTGCTTCCTGTTCTGAACTTTCTGCGTTCTAGTTTATCACTTTTAAGGGGGGCTGACATACCTTGCAAAAAGAAAAAAATTCACCTAGCATTTAAGACGGGGGGGAGGGGGGGAGGAGGTGAACATATGCACTAAACCACACAGTGCAGAGATACTTGACTGATTGATTCTGTACAAGTCCAGGCTAAATTCATCACAAGCCAGAGCTCAGATACCCAGCCAGATCCAAGCTACCTCCTGCCATCCCCCCAACTCATTTACTAGTTAAACCAGAACACAACTTGTGAGACAGCTCAGTGGGTCCAGTACACCTTAATTAGTACCTGAGTCAACATCCTGTGCCAAAGTGTGGAGCCTTGGGCTGCCTGGAACATTAAGAGATCAGTGGCTACATAGGAATGATGAAGAGCAGGGCACAAGAGGATGCAGCTTGCCTTAATCTGTCCTACTAGGAACCCACTTTACTGTCTGTGTCTCATTCCCAGTGACAGGAATACAGTATATAAATATCAAGGTGTAACTCTGCAAGTTGAATCCTGCACAGCTTATCAGTGTTGGCTCCACATGGTACAAAACTGCTTGTATTTTTTCCAGATGAGGTTGATCCCAGAAGCAGTGTTAACAGCATTGCACACAAGCCAACTCAGTGCAGGCAATCAGCTTGCCATCTCTGTATCCTTGCACAATCTACAACCTAAACCACTGACAGAAACAACTACTAAATTTTCTTTTTTCCCCTTATGAAGTAATTGTCTTTGAAACTTCAGGAAAGACACATTAAAGAAATAAAATAATTTCAGATAACAGCAGCAGAGCAAAGTGTTATTTCATTTCTGCTGACAAGCTCCAGCAATCCCATGCTTTGTGCAAGGACTGAAAATCTGATGACAGACTATGCCTGTTAACATTACTATTGCTATAAAAGTTCTCTGCAAATTAGTCAAGGCAGACTAACTAAAGAAAAAAAAGCAGGTTAACCCATCTTGCTTTGCTTAGCACAACAACGTTGAAGTACAATTACCACATTTTGGTCGCGCAGACCTAACTCGCAAAAAATCAATGGCAGAGGTTTCTTTAAACCATTCCAGATGGTTGAATAAGGTGTCTGTCTACATCTTGTCTCTTCTGCACTCTCAACGCTGCCCTTTTAGCACCCATGCACGTGACAGTTGCACACTACTCACTTCCCTTGCAGCTTTTTCAAAAACAAACTTCCAAATCATTAAAACATTTTCACTAAACATAGCAAACACATCATGCAACTAAACTTTAGCTCAGGAACTCCTATACTACACACTGAAGCTCTACTTGCTTCCATGTCCACCACGGTGTCACAAAAAAAAAACCCACCCAAAACCACAAAACAAGTTTAAAATCAACCATGATATAGTTTAAAAGTAACAAAGCAAGCATTTTATAGTTAGGTTTTCAGGGCCTATTAAACAGATTTCAGGGGGGCAAATGCACAACTGTATAACAAACACCACAGAACTCCTCCCCCATAAGTATCTTCTCTGAGAAAATGGCTTAAGAGCAGAATTCTTCTCCCCTGCAAATCCAGTGAAGTTTCATTTGGGGCAGATAAGTCACAAACTGTTAAACCAGAACCTAGTCTCTGATTTTCAGTTGAGTATTTCAATTTACATCACACCATGTTGCACAAACATTACAGAAAACTGGCTTAAAACATACATTACAACCACATCTCTCCTTGGAGCCCTGTTTTCTTTCGCAGCACTGAAGTTTCCTGGTTCTTCGTCCTCACTGTCTGAAGATGCATCTAGGAACCGTACCCATCTTCGATGTTTGAAATAAGACTGTTTCTTTGCTCTCTTGGCTTCAGGAGTTTCTGGGACAGTGGAGTACTCTGCAAGTCATTTCAATAGGAGAAAAGATAGGAGACAATGACTTATAGCTTATTACTTCAAATATTATCTGTACGTAAGAGCATCAGATTTCTATGATCTCGTCCTTATACCTTATGCATAGAAAATTCCTGTAAGCTGTATTTTTTTAAGTGTGTAAGATGTACTCCTTAAAGTGGCAACTTAGCTGGCAAAAGATTCTCATCCCTCCTCCATCAAACAAATAATTTTCATACCACAAAGTTTAAAAGATCATGTATTTTAGGTTAATAACTACTTAAATACTTTTTTGTTTTACGAAAAATTAATACTCAACAAAATCCTGTGAACTGCTTCCAGGCTGATCAGGGCACAAATAGAATCACAGTTGCGTATCTGATGTCTGATTAATGATCTGTTTATCTTGAAAGCTTTTCAGAAAGCAAACATCAGTGTTATATTGCAGAAAATTAGGAAGCTGCACCAAGGAACTTGACGGGCAAGTTGCAACTCCAATAGAGACAGAATCTATTTAACCAGTTTTTTTCCATATTATGCTGTGGTCGATTCTTAAAAAGGAAACTTTATATATGTGCTTTATATTATGTACTAAGCATCAGGATACACAAAATCTATATACAATCAGAATACATCACTGCGAAGACATCTCTCGAAGCATATACCACCTTCAATGACACTTGTGAAACTGACTAACTGTGCACGCATGAGCATGTAGTAACTTTTCAATTCTGAACATGCCTGTAAGACAATCGAAGACATAAGGAATCAGTCTATTCATAAAAATCCTGAATTACTCATGAATAATGCATGACTGAGTCCCTCAATGCCAGCTACACCTGAAAAACTCATGCACATAGCTAGACACAGAAAACAGGACCACACAGAGAAACCTACACAAAATCTGACACACAAAATAGGTCCTGAACCTGAAGGGGAAAGCAGATTAGAACACTGAAAAGCAAAAATCTAAAAGCCTACACTTTATTGGACTTTTTGCATTGTCATCTTCTTTCATCACAGTACCAGATACAGCTAAGACAGTCTACATGCACATATTCTGTGTTTCAGAGTGGTTCTACCTAAAACTCTGATGCTCCCACATAAGTTGGCAAGTAGACTAATTCTGTTTAAGGCCAGAGAAATTATGTCTCCAGGGACACACGACTAAAGACAGGAAGAATAACGCATGGAACAGAGAATGTCACAGCTGCAGAAAGCTTTTTCTATATGAAAGTAATCTTGCACAAAATAAAATTGAAATAACTTGCTGTGGCAGCATTTGATGGAAACAAAGACAGATCCTAAAATTATAAGCAATTAATTTTACACAACAAACTACCAGCTGATACTGCCTTGGACAGGGAAAGTTTCTCAAACTAAAATAATACGGTACCAAATATAGTGTAGCACACTACTGAAAAGAACTTGAAAATGAAGCTTAACACTGGTTAGAGCAATAGGAGTGAACACAACTCAAACTTCTTTAATATCCATGAGGACATGTAAATAAAGGTTCAATGACAGTTCATAAGAAACAATCATTGAAGCCTTTAGCCTTCAGACAACCTTAGTTATGCATAGGAAAAAAATCTTATGGAAACCATGAAACACACTTCTAACCAGCCATTAGCCCCCTCAGTTTGGAAACAAAGAAGAAAGAGAGCAAAGCCCGTAATTATCGTCTCAGCTTTTAAATCACAAAAGAACATCAGGCTGACAGGGAATTAGTTACAACAAGAACTGTCTTGTTTCTGTGTCCTGCTTCAGCAGAGAAACTTGCATTTTAATTTCCATCTGAAAACTTCTATAATCCGGCATTTCTGTCTTTCTTATTGACCAGGTTTAATAAGAAAGGGTTTGTCTGTCTGCCATACCAAAGCAGCATCGGTTTCCCAGGTGACTGGCAAGCTTTACCTCCTAACTGCTGCTACCATCCACCCCGGGCTTACATCTCTGGTTCAGAACCAAGGGCACCTCCTGCTCTCCTTCTGGCTGATCAGGACAAAGGTCTGATGGCAGCAAACACACACTTCTCCAGTCACCAGCCCTAGACACTCAGCCCACCCAGGATTAAGCTTTAGTCTCCTAACTTGCTGGCACCAGAGCCCAAGAGCACCCATACCCCTACTCTGGTTGTTGGCACAGGTTCCCAGACACACACACCACAGATCACTCCCCTCTTCTCAAGCTGCTCCATGCACAAATGAGTGACACAAACCCTCTTGTCCCTCCTTGGTTTCCCAGACTGCTTCACCTGCTTGCTGTCTTGGCCTCTGGTATGCCTATTCTCTCCACAGAAGTGGCAGAGGAGGGTGGTCACCACCAGACACGCAGACCTCTGTGCACCACATTGACTATCACTTGATTTCCTGCTCAATTTGGTCTTTCCAGCTGCTGGCACCAAAACACATGGGCCCTGTGACCACTGGTCCTCACTCCAGCTGTTGGCATTTAGACCTCCATGCGCACAGAGCAGATTCCACTCACCCAGGAAAATAGCTAGAAGGCAGCTTTAACATGAGGACAGGATTGACTGCACTGATCACAAACAAAGCATGGCCCGACAAGCAGACTGACCTATCTATGTGTAACTGACCGCTGTTATCCTCTTATCCCTCTATTTTACCCACGCTTATTCCTCTTCAAACTATTCTGAACTCTTTCCTTCCCCATCTTCAGTTCCTTCCAACATCATATAGCAAGTTTTGTACAAACCTAAAAAGCTTCCTTGTATCTCATGAATCCCATACCTCCAAAGGCAGCAACTCTCCTCAGTCTGAACCGTGCCTTGCTGTTGGCAATGGGCATCAGCATTAACTCATGAGGCTGATGGCCCTCCTCTGACAAGCCTGGGAGAAGCCAGGGCAGGGACCATTCCTCCCATTGGGTTATTCAAGTTCCCCCACTAACCACAGTACAAAGACAAACCTTTTACCCTGTGATGTGACACAACAAATCACATGCCTGGCATTGAAGAAACGGGGGCTACTCCCTGGTGACTGAATGTGATTTACATCATAAATAGGTGGGTGAGAACATAGAGCAAGAGAGAACAAGTAGAAGAGACCCCAAAATTGGAGAAAGATTAGCTATGATTTATGAAGAGTCTCAGTGAAGGACGACAGATAGTAATGTACTCTGATTCAGAGTGGTGGATGAGAGGCAAAAAACCAAACAAATCTCCACACTCATTCCCTGCACCAAAGTGTTTTCAAGGTTCAGGAGAATCAGCTACAAAACTCCTGGGAGAGTTGTGTTTAATGATACAACTGTCAGTGTGAGTCCTAGTATGGATTTTACATTCTCGTAACATATATACATGATTACGGACATTCTCCATATGAGCATTGATCATTTCTTAAAACTCATGTGCCTATAATCCACACACCAATAGTGCTTTCTCAGCTGCTAATGCTGGAACCATAACTTCATCTGGAAATACAGTTTTTTTCTCCCTCCATTCACTAATGCAGAAACTTGCTGAGTCAAGCTGCCACAGAGTCTAATGCCAGCTCTCAATGCTCACAGAGATCACACATGGGAGAGGCTAGAAAACAAACTCATTTAATAATCAAATGCAGAAATGAGCTACATACCGTTCAAGTCTTTTGTTCTGTAATAAAAGGCCTCAATTTCAACTGAGCAACTGTAAAAATCTGCACCTTTTCTATCACTTCTAAAGCACAATGAAAGATTATTTGAATGATTTTTAGATTTGCAAAGCCCCTTCCTACATTTACATGTGTATACCCAAAAATTAATAATTATAAAGCAGCAACGTACTGTCCCAAGAGAGGCCTCTCTGCAACCAAGACCAACATGCTGGCAGCAGAAAGTTCCTCAGCAGTATCTTCTCATATCAGTCCCCGTTTGGTAAGAGACACATTGTCCTTGATGTAGCTGCTTTGCTTCATCTGAAAACCGTGTAAGTTTTGAGTACAGGAGGAGAGCAAGAGGGACTTTTGGGAAGACTATCAAAATTTTTATTAGATTTAAACATAAAGATATGGGCAAATTTATCTCAGCAAGTCTTCTTTGGCAAAGAAAAATAAAGCAGAGAGAGAGATTCTGAAGGTTACAAAGTTGGGCTAGATGAGCAAGTTCTATCACAACAGGACAGAAATGCAAGATACATAAAAATATGTGAATGGAAATATCAAAACAGGTCTCTAGAAAACACAAGAAGTTTACATCTCTACCAAATCAGAAGAACTGATCAAGCCATTTTTCATGATCTTCACCTTGTAGGCTGGTCTATATTCCAAATACACTTTTACTGCAAGTAGCATGACACGCAAATGACAGCTATTCATGACAGCTTTGATAAGAAGCATCCTTACTGGATTTTTTTGAAGTTTATAGAATAACATTATTTAAGAAAATAATTTTGTTCTTTACAATATAAACCTTGGAAGACGTTCAGATCTGAATAAAAAGAGTATTTACTGTTTCACTTTGTGACTTCCCATTTTTACTTTAAGTAGCAATCACTGTTCAGTCTCCACAACAACTCATAACTCCTGTGCCTATGAAATGCCAGTTTGCCAGGAAAATGCTCAAAAAAAGCAACATTTCCTTCTTTCCCTCTTCCACTGAACACAATCCCTTATTAATGTCTCTGCATGTGTGCATGGGAAGAGAGTAAAATCATATATGTAACAAGGAATCCTCATATTTAGAGCAAATTATAGCCTTGTTGTGGCAATAACTGTTTAATCTACATGAAATTATTGAAGGCAGAATTTCCTGATTGTAGGTAATTACAAAGGACATTTAAGAAATGCCTGCAATTATAAGACCAGTGTTTTACTCTAAAGGCCAGAAATAAGAAAATACAGAAGTATCCCTAACTGGAGACAAATAGCAAGACCAACACCTCACAACAACTTATTTTTGCTATTAAAGATACTCTGCAAATAACTGGGTCAAACTGTATAGGCAGACAGTGCCAAGTTACCATAGAATGGTAGAGGATGGAAGGGACCTTTAGAGATCATCTAGTCCAATACCAATTACAGATGAAGGTACTCAAAAGCAACTGTTTTCATAATGTTAAAGCAAATATTGGTTTGTCAGTAAAATAAATAGCTTCAACCGATCTTTCACAAACTTCACCATAAAATCTTGACTACAACCTTTCAGGAAGCATACACCTAGTGCAGAGCCATAATACATGCCCTATAATTCTAAATGTAACTGCCTACACAAACCACATATTGCCTTCTGAAGAAGCCAGCCTCTTCTCTCCCAAAGAAAAACAAAACTGAAGTACTACTTGTAGGCTTATCACATTTACTAATGCTGTACAAGCAATTCTCCAATGGAAAGTAATTTTCACCTAGTTTTGGACAGCAGTATGAAATGCATGCTACTTAAGTCTACAAGCTAATTAATATTCAATTTTCAAAGGAAACTCTTTTTCATCTGTTAAAATAATCCTAAATATCAGTCTTAGAGACTCTAAGGTGCTACTTAAAGAGACTGTTTTAAAAATGGTGACTTAAAATGTCTTACCATGAATCTTCAGAAAAGTTCACAAAGTATCAAGGTCATTACTTTTTGTTTTGTTCCAGAAATGCTTTAAGTGAGATTATACTCTATGAACTGGGATGCAAGCAGAAGACATGACTTCCTCAGATCATAAACAAGATAACAGAGGAGAACAAAAAAAAAAACCCCACAAAAGTAGTCCCACTGCAAGTGAATGATGTGACACTCTTAACATTGTAACCCAAAAGTATAGTCATTTGGGTTGCATATCTGAACAGTACCCAGAGAATCTGAACAAAATCAGTCATTATTTCATAGAATCATAGAATGGTAGGGGTTGGAATTACTGGATTATAAGTAGTAGCTTAATTTCATCCATAACTTCGATTTAAATTGTGGAAGCTTTGTAAGCATGCTTTCTGAATACTAATTTTGAAAATAATGATTGTAACTTTTAATTTGTATAGTTCCACCCACAGTTCTGCTCCATTTCTACAGTTGTAACCATCTCATTATCCTAGAACACCATACTATTTACATAATTAAAAAGATCTAATAGAAAACTAAGAAGGGAGCCTCACTCTTGTCTTAACAGACTAATAGAAACCAAATGTATTTAGTATTTCATAGAATCTTTACAAGTGTTACTTTTTTTACAAGTGTTAAGTTACTCCAGCACATTTTGCAAACTCTTTAGAGAGGTGTCTTTCAGATATAATTTGACAACTGCCCCTCTATAGCTGGTTTCTACTCCTCAGTTAAATGATGTTCAGAATCACCACCTACAACTTCGCTGCTAAGAACACAGTAAGCCTGCATAATTTTGAATGTACAGAAGTGTATAAAGAAATTCTAGCACCACACTACAAATTGCTTACTGCAGTGTAAAGTATGCATGCATGTTCAATGTAAAGCAATGAGAAGCATTACATACACATATACTCAGGGTACAGAACGATCTACCACTATTAGCTTGTTCTGGGGGAGGCGGAAAAAAAACACCCCAACTTAACTAAAAGGATATTGGTATTTCATGACAATAGACATAATTTGACTATTTTTTCCACGATTCATGAAATTAAAAGTCATATCTTTGTTAGATGCAGATTTCAGGATGCTTGACAAAACAGAAATCTAGAGTTTCCATTCCTTAAGAGTCTGATTTTAAAATTCTTTTTACATACACAACATGAATAGACAATTACAAATGAAATAAGAAAATAAAAAAGCCACCAGCTATTTAAGAAGCTTTTTGTTTGCAAAAGTGACAAAAAGAACACTCTCCTCTTGTTTCCCTAGTTACGGGTGAATCCGCTGTGTTTTTCTTCAGAAGAAACACAAGTGATTGTTGTCCTTACATGATTTCCAGCGTTAGGACAAGTTATTTTTAGTTAACTTGGTGTAAACTGCTTCTCAAACAGAAGAAATCAATGCGTTGAGTATTTAGCAGTAGAGAGAGCACACTATGCCATAAACTGGTCATCTCTGTAACTTTTCATGACAATACAAGAAACTTAAAACAGACAGTTGTTGTGGGGTGTTTTTTTTTTGACCCAAAGCAAGAAAACTTCTGTATTCTTGTTAATTTGGAAACAAGGGTAGACATCTGCTAATCAAATTTAATATCCTCTTTTATATTTGTCTCATGTCCCGTGTTAACTTTTACAGACGTAGAAAAGTGTTATTTGATTTTTAAATGGTTAATTCTTTTAAATGAGTTACATAATGATATGCAAGTAAGTGGAAAAAGTCACCAAACCACTCCATCTTGTTTGAACACTCAATATCTGTGAAAGATGAAGCACCATGTGGATGCAAAACAATAATTACATCTTAATTTTAAATGTTGATGAGCACCCAAGTTCTACACCAACATCTGTATCAATTGCCTCTTCCTTAAGTCAGTCACATCTTGTACTTTTGTTTGCAGTTTCACACTACTTTGTTTTACTAACAGCTACCGTCATCTCCTACTAGTTTTCATCCCAATTACTTAGCCTTCCACAACAGTTTATCCTTTAGGCCACCCTCCATTTTTCCTTATATTATCTCATTTCAAAACTCGCAGCTCTGAATTGGATATTACATTCCTTCTCCTCCTACCTCTTTAAAAGATAAGGGAGCCCAGTTTGAAAAACAGCATGCTTCAAAATTTGTTGGCCTCAGTAGTTACGATCTACCCACATGCTTTCAACTGGCAAAATCAAGTCCATCAGCGAACTAACAGAAAAAAAAAAAATTAAAATAAACCTCAAAGACAAATAATCTGCAAAACAAGCAGCATGATCCACTACTTCACATTTATGTTCATAGTTCAAGAAGGGTACCTGCATGCAGTTACTCCCTACACTGCACAAGATAGAGACCTAACACAAACAGGAAGATGACAGCTGCACTTCCAAAGTGTACTTCCTCACTTTTCCACGTAATCCATTAAAAAGTGCACATAATCCATTACAAAGCGCACATATCCAGAAGCCACACCTAAGTGTTGCTTGCTTCTTGTGTTAATTTCTCCTTGCCACCAAACCAGCCTCTCTGCTAGTGGACAGGTAGGCTATTGAACTCCAGACTGGCAGCCCACAAGCCAAGGTTTACAGTCTTAATATTTTACTTTAAACCTAAAGCACAGATGGATATTTACTAATGCAGACACGACAGCACTCCAGTCAAGTGAAAACAGTCAACCTGCACGAAAGCTAAATTCATGGAAGAGTAAATATCAATCTGCTACAATATTGATTTGGCTCATCTTTAAAAGAGGAACTCCTCCTTGCACATGAAAGGCTCTCTGTTACTGCATAGATAAGGCACTGTGATAAACTAACTGCCTTCAACCAATGGAAGGTTTTATGCAAAACAAATGCAATTAAACAAAACCAACTGATATTGTGGCTCCATTAATGGCTAAATACATAGTCAAAGTCTGTCTCCAATAACCCTTCTATCTTGACATCTATATAAGAAGTCATATATCCGAAATGTGTAAAACCATCAGCAACAAGTTGTTCTTCAATTTTTACATCTTAGGTAACGGAAAAGCTACTGGTGAATGTAATTATGCAGTTGATAGTCCTTACAATTGTTATTAGCATTAACTGATGAATCCAAACAGAACAGAAACATCCTGTCCAGTGTATCAGCCAAGCAAACCAATAAGTTACTTCACAAGCAAGTTTTCCCACATTTCTACGAGAGCCGTAAGCTACTGCCAGAAAAGGTGATAAATGCTGCTACAAAAAACATTAACACAATTAGCTTATGAGAATCACCAGCAGGTTTCTCAGTTCTTTACAGAACAAGGCCTAACTAAAAAAAACAAACACACAACTGTTTTCTTTCTTTCCAGTGTTATCTGTGACATTCCACAATACACTAGCCTTCCAGTCTAGCGAAAAAGTTAGTTCTATGTAGTACTGCATTTATAAGAAAACTAAAACGTTGGTGTTTTTTTTCTTTGAAAATCCTGATACACTATATTTGTGTAAAAGAAATATCAGTAAAGATAAACAACAAATAGAAAGATGTAACAAACTTTTAAACATTTAAATTGTAGCTTGTTTATTCATCCAAGGAACATAATTTCAGCTTTTGTTACCAGAAGATTTACAACTTCACTGTAAATGTACGGGTCCAACTAGAGCAAACATTATTGCAAAAACAAGAATACTTTTGTGGAAATTGCTGTACACCTTGTGCACAGAAAAGCACATTCGTAGAACAAGCAAAGGGAAGAAATAAAAACCCACCAAAGGATTACAGATAATTTTTATTTCTGGAAACACACTGTTCTTACATTACATACAAAACACCCGACTCACCTGCTATCTCTGTCGCATCCGAACCTGGAGTATCTGGCCTGCTGCCATCTGTAGCTTCACCCTCATCCCCTCCAGCAGCATCACCCACTGCAGCACAGTTAGCTGCCTGCACCTGGGCTGCCGAGGCAGACGCGGCGTCCTGCTCCGCTTTCCTCCTCCTCTCAAAGCGGAAGCGATCCAAGTTGTAGAGGCTCATGCTCCTCGCCTATCGCTCCCGCCTGCGGGGAAGAAGCCAGGCTCGACCGGGCAGCTTCTGCGGGGAAAGCTAGGAAGAGGCAACACAGCTCGTCAGACACAGCTCAAGGAAACGCCGGCCCAGCGACCGGCGGGCTCCATCGACCGAGCGCCTGGAGCGCGTATCCCGTTCCCAGGGAAACGGGAACCCTGTGATGCTGTCGGGCGGTGGTCCTTCCTGTCAGGTGGCCGCTGCCCGCCCCACGCAGCCCCCCAACCCAACCCAACCCTCCCCATCCCCCCCCAGCCCGCGGCAGCCCCGCGCCCCCCGGCTCTGCCGCCGCGCCCCTCACGCACCTGCCGCGCGCCGGGGCCGACACCAGCGAGGGGCCGCGGGGGGGTTGCGGGCAGGCCACAGAGCGAGCGGCAGCCACAACGGGTCGGCCCCCGAGACGCCCGGCTGCGGCTGCCGCGGCACGAAGAGAAGGACTGTCAGGAGGCGGCGCGAGCGGCGGGGAGCACGACGCTCCCCGATGGCGCCAGCACGGGCCCGCTCCCTTCTGAAGCGATGCGCGGTAGCGGCGGCGCCGGCTTATGACGTCACCGCCTCCCCGCCAATCACCTCGCCCGGAGAGAGCGCGCGGGCGCCTGCGCTTTCGCGCCTTTTCTGTGCCGAGCGGCGGGCGTCGGCGCCTTCCCCCGCGCGTCGGGCTCTGCCGCGGTAGCGGCCACAGCGGCAGCCCCGGTGGCTCCCGAGGGCCGCCTCGGCTCTCCGAGTGCACCAAGGTCTCGCTTCCGCGTGTGGGCGGTGGCAGGACCTGCGCCTCGTTTCGGGGGCTGCCCTTCACTGCTGCCTCACGCACCTTCGCGCCCACCGTGACCGAGTGAATTGGCAGCAGTGCATTTGCGGCAGCGCGTGAATGCCGTTTCCATACCACGTTATTGTGTAGTCTGCCTCTGCCACCACCACACCATTCCCCCACCCCCAACTTGTAAAGTTTAGGTCGGAGCCTGTGAAAAGTGCACTATAAAAGCACTGGAAGCATAAACAAGGGTATAGGACAGTTTACAGCCTCAGTTCGCCAGCGTGCTTTCGAGGTTGTTCCTCTCTGGCAGGATAGATGCAAAACTGCTGTCCGCCGGAATTTCAGGTGGTGCCGTGTGGCAGCAGGGAGTGAACAGCATTGTCTGTGGAGGCAAAGGCCTCTGGGGTGAGTTTGCATTGTACTGAGGGAGTTGCCAGGGCTGAAAAGGTGTCCCTAAGTACTGTTGGCAACAGAGAGGTACTGAAACTGCCTTTACATAGCTGTCCTTCAAATTCTAGCCACCTGTGAAATAAAGTGCTTCAGGCTTGGCAGAAATGAATACATATTACAGTGGGAAGCCAGGTGCAGCAGCTATTCAAAACTTTCCGAAGAGGCTGTGCTGGCAAACAGAAATATAGAAAGAAAAAACCCAAACAAGCTTCTTCCCCATCCATCGTGCCAGCTCTGTAGCACTAGGCTCGAAGAGAGCTCCTTCACCATTGATGTCACTTGCCCTTGATATTGCAGTAGCCCAAACTCCCATGCTGTGCTGTAATCTCAGCATTACTTACTAACCAAGCTGCATGGAGGCCGGGCTGACTGTATTGTCTGACAAACTTGATAGAGCCTGAAAGTTGGAGGTGATCCAGGTATTTCCAGAAATGCCACCTACACACATACCGCCTCTACCTGGAAATGTATATTTCTCAAAATTAGTTTCTATTACCAGTAGTCAGCAAATCTAGGTTTTGGCTACCTTATACTGAATCATCATCATCATTAAAGTTAGGTTTCTGAAGGGGTCTCTCATGGAAGTTGTTTGGTACTCCCCTTGTCACTCTGCCTTTTACAACACATCACGATGCTTGACAGTTGCGTTCACCAAGCACAAGCAACTAGTTTTGTTGTGGGGTGCTTTTTTCCATCGGACTTTTTGTGACTTTTTGTGACTTTTCCATCGGAGAAAAGGCAAAGAAAAGCGGTACGGTCTTCAAAATTGCTTTTTCATCTTGTGCATTTAAGTGACAAACTCATCTCTCATATTTAGCAGTAGCATCTCCTCTTACTTCAGCCTCAGGGCTGCAGCGGAAGGTTGTCATTTTGGTCTGCAATAGAGCAAGCAAATAGAATTGAACAAGCAGATAAGCATTGAGGACCAAAAGAATTTGGAGGAACCCCATTACAAATTAATCTTCACTGAAGATTTCTTGCCCCTAAATCAATTATTCATCTAATATTTACATGGCAGATTACTTCAAATTGATTAGAAGATGCATTGTGTTAATCCCAAATCAAAAAAGTAAATTGTAGCTAAACATGTAAATTGAAGAGAGGGCAGATTTTACCCACAGAGCTGCATGCCAAGACACAGGTGGTTTTGCAGACGTGGTTGGTGGTGGAACAGTAGATGATGCAGAGTTCATCTGAGGTTATCCCCTGGGGTTATGCCCTGGGGAGGGCTAAACACATGTACATAAACACATATAAACATCTGTAATTTAAGAATCCTGACAAGACTCAGAATGCTCTTTCCATGGGAAGAGGATCACAGTCACAGAATTGTGTGGGTTGGAAGAAACCTCTAAAGAACATCTTGTCCAATCCTCCTGCTAAAGCAGGTCCAGCTAGATCAGGTCTCTCAGGAACACATCCAAGCGGATTTTGAATACCTCCAGAGAAGGAGACTTTACAACCTCCCTGGGCAGCCTGTGCCAGTGCTTTGTCACTCTTAAAGAAGTTTTTCTTGAAGTTTAAGTAGAACTTTTTGTGTTCCAGCTGTTGTCCATTACCTCTAGTCCTGTCAAAGGACACTACAGAAAAATTGTGTTGCGCTATCCTCTTGACATACACCTTTCAAATACTTGTACATATTTATGAGGTCCCCCCTCAGTGTCATCCCAGGTCCTGCAGCCTTTCCTCATAAGAAAGATGCTCCAGTCCCCTGATCATCTTGGTGGTCCTGTGCTGGACTCTCTAACAAAATACGTGTGATAGATGTTAAGCCATACTACGTGGAGGACACAGTCAAACAATGGTGAATGTACAGACATAAATAGACTGTGAAGCTGATAAGCTGAAAGAGTAACAGAAGAGGTAAGAAAAAATGAAACTGGAGAAAGCAAATGTAGAGGGGAGCATACACTTAGGTCAGTCTGTATTTGTAGCTCAACAAGGCAAACACGACCACCAGTCTCAGGGGGAAAAATAAAAAAATAGAAAAAAAAAGCATGAATTCCAATACTAGGGAGAGAAAGCAAGTACAAGCCAAGAAGACAGGAAAAACGAAAGGGATCAAATTCAACAATCCAGAACATGTCAGATTTTAAAAACATCGTGTTAACAGGAATTAGCATGAACCTAGAAAATGCTGCAGCAGATTATTTCACTTCTTTACAGTGCTTTGAACTTGAAAAGACTAAGTAATTGGTAGGTACTAGCATTATTAACAAGCAGGCACAGAGTCTTTTTTGAGGTGCTAATGACACTGGTTAGACAGCTTGTGCTTACTGGAGAACTGACAGATTGCTGTCTGCTATTGTTTTGAAGGCTGATTTGTGAGAAGTTTTTTTTTGAAGGATGATAGTAAAAATTTGAAAAGAATCTATTTATATATAGAATTGCTTTACATGCAGCATTAGAGATGTTAAATTTGCCTTGTTCTTACTTAAGCTTCAGTTTTGTTGCTGTGCTAGTGGTAAAGAGGAGCATACCAGATGGTATGTGGGCCTTCTGAGATAATTGCGAAGTTTTATAGAGCAGTGATATCTAATAATGGCCCAAACACCAACAGGAGCAAAAGAAAAAATAAATACCAGATTGATTCTTTTTTAAATTGATGCAAATTGATTTTGCATTGTCTTCAGTAGAAGTAAATTCAGTTTTAAGGGCTTGATAATAGGAGTTAAAGTGTGTCCAGATAACAGAAAGCTGCATTTTCTGTACATTTTACGGTTGAGGAGGTATAGGAGGCCCTGCTCTGGCAGGGGAGTTGGACTAGATCTTTTGAGATCCTTTCCAACCTTTGAGATTCTGTGATTCTGTGATTAGTAAAATTGTTCATTAGTAAGCATAAGCCAAGACAAAATGTATCTATAGCCATTCCTAATAAGTCTCATTTGTTTCATCTTTGATTTGTGCCCTTATTGTGCCCTGTCATTTCAAGAAATATTGGTAGAGGTGCAGTTTTTTATTTTAAAAAAAAAAAAAAAGGTGAAGGGGGAAAGCCTACATTAACTGCAGTTGAACGTAGTATATGACGTAGCTGTAGCAACCACACCAGATCTAAATATATGAATATCCAAACCCTTTTAATGTATGAGCAGCACAGTGATTATAGAGTGAGGCCTCAGGTCGGAACTGTGCCAGAGCTCTCTTTTCTCTCCTACTCAAGGGGGTGTTCCTTGTTATTGTGTATTGAATAGGCAGCTTATTCTATTCAGCAGACAATAAAAAAACAACACCCTTTTGGGGAAGAGTAAGAGGGTAAGACTGTTTTTGTAATATGACTGATTTTGTATTGGTGTTACTTTACATGAGTCTTGGTTTTTTTGTGTGTCTGAAGATACTTTAAAAGTGTCTTCTGTGGTTTATGTTTACTAGGGAAATGTTATTCCAGTGTCCTTTTTTCCTCACCTGAAGTCATTTGAGAGAGTTTTATTTCACGAGTAATCTTAGATAAAATAAATATATTTTTGTTTGACTTGTGAAAAAATAAATGCATCTTAGTTATGTTAATTTTTTCCATGTGTCTGAAGTTGTCAATTGCTTTTTTTTGTTTGTTTTATATGCATTTGTGGAAAAAAAACAAGAGACAGAAAAACTGATTGTAGAATTTAGGACATTGTATTTATTACGCTATTTATTCACTTGGGCAGATGCTACCTGAGAAATCATGCTAAACATCTTTTAAAATGTCTGGCTTTCAAATCACTATTTCTTGACAGAAGATATTATACTCCCTCTACTTGCCTGTAAGATACTTGAACTGATTTTTTCTTTTAATATTTTGAGTTTTATTGTCTTGTGTTTTCCAGCATGGTGCTCTGTGAGAAATACACCCTATGATTCAGTACTTACGGAATAAGTGGATTCTGCACCAGTAAAGATGGTGGATTTTTTTCTCCAAAGACCAAAATGACAGCAGGCTCAAGCCTAACATGCACAACTTTCCACACTTCTGCCCTCCTCTTGCAAATATTTATATGTATTTTAAGTAGCCCTGTTGCTTTGTATACTTTGTTTTACTTTGTAATGTCTCAAATGGAAGGTAAACAACTTTATTTGGGAACAATAGAGTTAACGAAGCTTAGTTTCCTACTTGTTTAGGTCTTTGTCCTTCAGCTCCTCCTCTCTCCCTCTCTATGTAGTGTCCCAGCTTCCCATTTAAGTCTTGCATGATGCCCTCACCTGGCACAGAAAGCTGCCCCACCATAGCAGGTTCTGTATATACTAAGCAGCAGACTGCCAAACAGAATTCTACCTTGTCCTTTCTAAGTTTCACTTCCAAGGAACTTATTGTGAGGACTTCTGCTTCTCTTTCAAGTTTGTTTGAAATTTCAATGTCTGTTTCAGAAATTTTTGTGGGGATCAGGAAGGGAGATTTTGCCTGACTGGAAGCTTATCTTCCTGAGGAAAATGGGCTAAATGTTATGGCAGTCAAACAATCTCCCACAGTAAATTTTAAGATGCCTGACCCTTGTGAATGATTTATTTACAATAATAATTATGGAAGGAAAATGTTGAATTTTCTCTAAACTCTTAAGAGATTTCATTTCTTAGATATTTAGATTCAAAACCTTTTTTTTTTTTTTTTTTTTTCTTCCATCTAACTTCATTTTGTTGAGAGAGGTTTGGGTGTGTATTTAGAAGCAGCAGAGTAATAGGGGGTTATTCTCAGAAGGCCACCTCAGAGAAAAGCCCAAAGGGCATTTCTGGACTTTTCTGGTACTGAGAAGTTGCATCAGCACTTGATACCTTACAGGATCAAGTCCCATAGTTTGGCGTGCAAAGTGGAGTATTTGCACTGTCAAGCTCTCTTGGGGCATCACCTCTGGCCTTTATATGCAAGGTCTTGGAAGGAGCAAGATCATGACCTGAGGAGAACTCAGGGGAGTTTTTTGGCCAGGTATTATATTCTAGTGCTCCTGCATGCTTAGATGGGCTTTCCTCATTATTTCTGTATCTTGCTTTTCATATGTAATGTGATTCTTATAAACTTTCCTATGCAAAGCAGGAATTGCTTTTGAAGCACGTTGAATGGTAGTGAGCCAAAGGAGTAATGCTCAATCTATTGCTGATTGCAGAGTAGAATTCCACTTATTTCCCAGAAATATTTTCTGCTTCCAAAATAAGATTTTGAAAACTTTTTTTTTGCCTAAACATGGAGATATCTATGAAATTAGCTTACGAAAAATGTGAGTGTTGCTTTTAAAACATTGTATATATTCTCAAAGTCCATTCATCATCTTAGAGGAATTAAACTGTGTGATACCAGCACTGGAATAATTGCTTAAGTAGGGAATTCAGTCCAGGGGGGAAAAACCCCCAAATACCTCTGTTGCAACAGCAATTTTGTGGCAGCTACAAGGATTGCTACCACTTCTATTTTATGTATCTCTTGAAGGTGTGGGCCTTACGATATCACAGTTGACATTTCCTCTTGTTCAAAGAAATGAAAACAGACTAGACTGAACTAGCCTTGTAGGTTGCTCAGTTTCATGAAATACATTGAAGTCTATGATTTATACCAGATGACTTTCTTCCATCTAGATCTGTTCCATAGAAGTGCATGCTGAGTTGCAGATAAATCTGTCTGAGGCTGGAATATCAGTTTCAGTGGAACAATCAGGGAGTTAGTTTCACATTTCATTCTGCTCCTGCTGTACTTGCATTTGGGCACAGCAGATCACCCATGCAGAGTTCACAGCAGGACTTCAGACTATCTTTAGATCACCGCAGGACTGCAGACTAGATCATTTAAAACATTCTTGATAGGGCATAGTCAAGGATGATCATCTGTTACATGATTTACCTTCCCTCAACACCCCTGATTTAGCGGCATCCTATGTATCCTAAGCACCTAGAGTCAATATTGGGTCAGAAAATTATGCTAGAGAGGAAAGCAGTGGTTACTGTTTCTTTAGTGCTTATGGAGTTCAGTACACGTGAAGAAGGTGCTGTTCCACCAAAACCAGTTTTTTCTGAACTGCTGAATATATGATTTTTTTAACAATAAGAAGGGACATACGTGTCTTATTCCTATAAACAATTTCTGGTGTTATTAACTAGTGAAATACACAGATAAACCTTTGTAAAACAGCACTGATCAGGAAGCATACTGGATTACATTTTGAAGATTGTCCTAAAGTTAAAAGGTTATTTTTAAAAACAGAGGCATTCATTACATTATAGATCTTTGTATGACAAAACCTACCGTAATAACTAGAGAAGTTTCTTTTGGTTCCTAAGTTGGTTGGTTGCTAGAAACATGACATATCTAAAAAAATCCCTGGCATGTGCTTAGGGTTTGATTCAGGAGGATGCTATGGCAGTGAGTGGCTGCTCTCTGTAAAGCTGAGAAGGGACCCCTAATCAGAAACTTAGAAAGACTTTTTGAAGATACTTTTCTACACAGCACCTTAATTTAGTCAATTACATGGTAAAAAATGCCAATTTCTTAATTAGATAAAGTTATTGGTGAGAGTTTCCATTGTTTATAAACACATTTGGTTTCTCTTTATAGGGTATTCAGAGTTTATGCATTACAAGGAAAACTACTAGCTGTCAGTAAAAGCCCGAAGTCAGTAGCTGGTGACTGAAGAGGTAACCATAACAAGGCTTTAGAAGCAAACAAGTCAGTATGGAAATACCGTTATAAAGGTGGTAGCAGTCCTGTGGATGTCTATTTGCCAGTCCTCTGAACTTAAGTTCAGAAGTGTGAGAACATACATAATTCTCAAGGATCTTGGTTTCATCACCCACAGCTGAGACCTCCCATCTTTTTTGCAAATCATAGACTAATCACACTTTCAAGGAACAAATGGGTAAGGAGCCTAAGCTCAAAAAAGCATGCCAAAAAATGTTTCAGTCCTTGTAACTCAAGTGAAAAAAACAAGTTTCCAATGTATACTCACATGCTTACGTTTTGGCCTACTGCTAACAGGCTACATTGCTGTGACTCTACTGCTGCTTTTTTGACAATGTGTAGTACATAAGCTGAGAGGGTAAAAATGAACAGAAATTGAAAGTTCTTTGTCCCACCATTCATATCACTTTCCAAATATTTCACCAAAGCAATGTCACGGGGGCTTGCAAAAATAAATACAAATGTAAACAAATACACATAAACAAAGCCACATTTGCACAAATATACTTTTGGGGGTTTTTTTTACTGATTATATTGTAAAACCTGATCCAGCTATTTTTTTCCTAATTGCTTTTGAAAAGGGAAGGACTAAACTGGACTTCAGAAATAATCTTTTAAGGCAGAATATGACCCTAAGCAAATAAAATTTATTCACTAACACATTATTCGTGCATAAGCAGTAGCAGAGTTCTGCCATATACTGTTCCAAATCTCAAAAAAACTGGGGCATGTCATATACAGTCATTCATTAGATGCATTAATGTGTTCTTTTGTTCCCCTTCCTTTGCCTTTAATTAATGTGTTCAAATTCTAAAACCTCACTTTTGTGCAAATGGAATGCTAAAATAAGCTTTGCCTGCACTGGATAAATATATCAGCTAAATCTAAATATAGACCAGTTCTAATAAAGACCAGTTGTTTTCCAAACGAAAAATACTAATAGTTTTTTGCACTATTTTTATACTGTCCTCATGTTTCTTTATATGCTGCTATAATTTATTACTTCACTTTTTGATATTTAGAAACTTGAGTAAAGGTTTGTGTAAATGCTTTATTTTGCATACAGGAGTAAATACAGATGCACTTCCAGTCCTAGGATCAGCATTGTTTCCTTCATTTCTATTTCTTTAATTGGATCTATGCACTTTGTTTCATTTTATTTTGCTTCCCAGGAAAATAACCCTTATTCCTAAAAACACACCTTAATATTAGAAAAATATTTTTGCTTCTTGTTGCCATCTTTGATAATATCATTAAGAAGCTATCTTTAAAACTTTGTAATTTAGAAAAGCTCACATAGTTAAACTGGGATTTACATAACATTTTAAAAATAGAAACTGCTTTTTAATTCAGTTTTGTCGTATTATAAGTTTAGAATGCAGCAACTACTGTTATTAGGCTGCATTTAACTATTTGCACTCAATAAAACCACACACTTGGGAAAGGATGAAAATTTCCTTTTGCTATCTGTGTAATGATATTTTGTATTTAACCTAAAATAAGAGAGAATTTTCAGAGATACAACATGAGCAGCTGAAGCTTGAAACACTTTTAGTGAGAGGGAATGTTTATGCCAAGAAAATCCAAGAAGTTTGAAGAGGTTACCACATGCTCACACACATGCTTCACTCACTGACACCTAAAGAGCAACAGCCAGCATGGATTTGTGAAAATGCAATGGCAAAAGAATTTAACTTATTTTGAATCAGAACAGGAAGGCTGATGTGTATGGGGAAAACAGCAAAAGTGCTGACTTCGGAAAAGCTTTTTTGCAGTTTGTCATTGTGACATATCCATAACTTGAGATATCTTATAGCATACACATAAGCCATAGAAACATGATGCAGATTAAAGTCCAGAATAAATTAATGGTCTGATACTAAATGGTCAGCTTAAAAGAATGTATTAAATGGAGTGTATTTTTAATGGCTTTTCTCCAATCCTTGTATTTACAACTGAGTTCAGGAGATACACACTGGACATAACAAATTTGAAGATGACACCAAACTGAGACAGGACTGTAAGCACACTGGAGCTGAAGAATAAAATTCAAAGTTATCTTGCAAATTAAAGAAATTGTTTGAAAAACTTAGATGTTATGAGACAGCAAAGAGTACAGGTTCCAGACGGAATGAAAAATCGCCCAATACAGTTGCAAGAAAAAAAAAAGCCTACATAACTATTCAGCAGAAGCAAATGTGGGAGTACAAAAAGGTCATATGACTATGAAAAATGGAAACGCCATGTTTGGTTGTACAAAAATGAGCACATCCCCAAGACTCCTTGTTTCTTTGAGTACAACTGTTATACTCAGTGCCCAGTAAGGCAAGAACATTGTGTTTAGTTTGGGAAGTAGTTTGGGACCTACAGCTTTTTTGTCTGTGTCTGAATTTGAGATAGTTCAGAAAAGACCTCTATTTATTCTACTTTCTCTAGATCACGGCTTTTAAAGAAAGATTAGATAAATGCGACATGTTGAATAAAAAGCAGAGAATACCAAGCAGAACATGTCTGCAAGTACACAGAAAGATGCTGAAAGAGGTAGAGAAACATCTGGCCCCTATTTTTATGAAAAACAGAATAAGTAGTGATTGCACTGGGCTTAAGAAATTCTTTCAGACCACAGAGATAATTAAACACTGGAGTGTAACATCTGTGAATTCATCATCATTAGAAACTTTTAAGAAGCAGTTAGACAAACATCTGTCAAAGCTGACATTGGTATAGTTGATCCTACCTTCAGGCAGAGAAAGGAGTCCGTAATCTCCTGCAGCCCCTTCCAGCTACATTTTGTAAATGATTCTTTTCTCTGTTCCACTCTTTCATTAGTATGCTTTTCCCAGCTTCTTAATCTGCTTTCTTGCACCTGATTTTAGCAAGAACAGCACAGGACATTCAGAAAGTCATGTAGACCTCATGAGGGCTTTCCTTAGTTTAGCCTTTTAATGATTTTTTTTCCAATATCACATGAACTGTGCAGTTATTTTAATATAATATAGTTTTCTTTGAAGTATATATATATAATTCAAATAAAAAAATATCAATGTTTGAGTCTACCTATGATATGGGTTTTAATTAGGTTGTTAAGGACGTAATAAACCCCCATACTCCTGCATTTGAGATAAGAACAAAAAGAAGGAAAAGGCAAGTCCTGAATAAAGACTCTGGTTCTCAAACTGTGATTAGCTGCTCCTAGAGATAGATACTATTGCCTCTAGCTACTTGTCTCTTCTTCCCTCCATGGTTTCTGCTTCTCTGTAACATAGGGATGAAAGGAAAAACAGGACAGGGCATTGCTAGTACAGTTCACTACTGCTTACAGTTACTACAGCTTTTGCTGAGGTCAGATATTTGCTGTTTTGCTAAGAGGTGGGGCTGACAGGAGTTCTCTTATCTCCACTCTGAACCACACTTTGTGATAAAAATAAAAAAGACAGACAGACAACCATGGCCATCACAGAAGCAGAGCAGCTTTCCTTCTCCTGTGATCCTGGCAAAGACATCCAGGTAATGCATCTCCAGACCCAGAGGTGAGGAAGTCAAGCTGATACAGCAATCCATAAAGCAGCTATCCAGTAGTGGGTGTGACCCCATATAAACGCAATGTTCTCCTTGGTTTATTTCTGTACCACATGTTTATAAAAGGTCTCTTTTTCACCGTGAAAACCAGCACAAAAGTTGCTTGGTACCACACACAGTTCATCTCTAAAGTTTTTGCCATTTCTGACTTTTTATGTTCACTTCTCTTTGGAGGGCAAGACAAGGGGAATATTCAAGAGGTGTTTGTGAATGCATGCTTCACACTTAAGGCTTTGTTGAGATTTTGAATAAAAATAGAATAAACCTCTTGGGATGAAAACAAATGTGCCTCTTAATTGGTGTGGCACTTTAAACACAAACAAACACATTATATTACCTACAGAGCAAAAGCCAAGAGGATATTGGCTAAGTATTTCCTAGCAAGTACTTTTGTGGTGCCTTATTTTCTAACACCGCTGTGGTGAAAGCTCAGTTTTCAAGTACTTACCAAGTGAAGTCATTAACATTTCTGTCACTTCTGTCTTCGATTTATAAACAAATGATTTTCAAGTATAATTTCTCCTTTAAAAAGACTGAGAATTATAAAACACATATTCTTAGGCCTTTATCATTTCTATGGCTATTTAGTTAAACAATATGATCATGGCAGGCTCCATTATCCGCACGTCAAAAATTTCATTACTGCTCCATTAATGCTTGAGTGCCAGTCTAGAGAAATTTCTCCCTGCTGCTATGTACAGCAAAGAATGACTTCTGTGCTAAATATTGGCCCACTAGCAATTTTCAGCATTGTTAGAAATCTGGTTGTCAAGCACCTAAGCAAGGAGAGCAGGATCAGGGATGTTGCTGACGTAGAACCTGGAGCAGAGAGAGTGGGATCAGGGATGCTGCTGCTGTAGAAGCCAGAGCAAGCTGGCTCTCATAGCCAGCAGAAGGAGGAACTGCCAGTGGCAGGTGTAATGCCCTCAAAATCCATTTAAAGACACACTAGTGTGTCTTTAAAAGCTAAGGCTTTTCAAAATCTTATGTCCATCAATTGTAGTAGCAGTTTTACTGAATTAGTTGTAAGAAAATGAAGCATTTTTTTAAAGTACTGTAAAACTCCAATGTAATACAGTTTAACTTAATTAAGAAATACAAAATAATTTAATTACTACATGATTCCTGCCCTCTCCTCTCTTAATGTTGCGTATTACCTTATTTCAAAATTAATCCTATTATTTTTACTAGGATTAAGTGCATAGTAAGGTATAACAGCATGAATAAGTACAGAAAAATATTGCTCTAAGTGAAAGGAACAAATCTATTCAAAGTAACTATACGGCATGAAGCATACTTATACCTTGGCCTCTAATAAGCTCTGGATAGGAATAGGAAAGAAAAAGAAACATAACTCATGCGGATGTTGACATGAAACTCAGAGAGAGTATTATGCATTCACAATAAATTCAGAAAGTAAGGAAAAAAGAAATTTAGGGGTCTTACATCTTATGGGAACAACAAATAAAATTCTCCTTGATATTAAATGACAATAATGTGAGTTCTTCCTATAGTACTTTTTATGGATATTGCATCTTTCATTCCAAGCAGGTATTCAGAACTATTTCCTTACATGTTTTCTGACATTGTTTTTTCCACACGTTTACATTCATTGTGGGGAAAAGCTACAGAAAACACTCTCTGGCACAAAAACAAGTTCCACTGAGGAGTTGTTTATAATACAGCTCAACTGCTCTTTTTGAAGAGTGAAATTATTTAAGAGTTCTCACGAATTTTCAACCCCAACCAGTACTAAAGCTCACTACGACTTGGGCACACGACCCTGGAGTTGGGACCACTTTTAGGGTGGTGTATGTGTAACTCAGCTCTACTAACCAAAAAGGTAGATATGATGCAAGAGCTAAACGTCCACTAGATGCCAGGCTTCCTTTACGGAGCAGAGCTGCTGTGCCGACTCTGCACTTGCTTTACACAGATGGCTTCTGTGTTCACGCTCTCACCCATGCAGTGGACACAAGCTTCAAATACTGACCCCATTCAGCTTTCTAAAGCAAACCCTCTGGATTTATCTCTAGTATCTCACAGAAATTTCCAAGAGGTGAAACACTTTTCAGAAGGATAGAAGTAGGAGTTATCAGTAAGAAGAATTGGGGGGGTTCTGTGATCTTCTTTTCTGTATCAGCGGAAGGCTCCCAGTGAAGAGAATGGGATGAGTTTTGTGATTGATATAATCAGCAAACAAACCTAGTTGAACAGTGGCAAGGAAGATTGCTGACTCTGGCTCCTGTGCTCCTGATGCCATCATCAACAGGTAGGTGACCTCCAACCTCTGGCTGTCATCAAATAGGCCAGGCAGCAGCTCAAAATATTGACTTAAAACTACATTGGGGCAATATTTGCTTTCTGATTATCTTGTTTCTGTAGTTGAGAAAGGCCTCCAAAGTGCAAGAATCCCTCTGCACTGGGGGACCTAAGGATGACGTGCCAGTTGCTCTCATAGAATCAGCAGTTCCTGGGGTAGGGCAGGTTCCATCTCACATCATGGACTCGCCAGAGCATCAGTATGGGGAACACCATGCTCCAAACAGAACCACATATCTCTCCAAGAGGTCACAGATGTTCAGCCCTCTCATGCTGGCACAAATTCAGACTTTTTTGTTGGTATGGGAGTTTCTTCTAAGAAAATCATGTGGCAATCAGAAGTCACAGTGGCTCCAATTTCTGAAGCAACCTCACTTGTGTGGTGCTTGTTGTCTTATTAAATAGAGACTCCAGTGGTCAGATTCCCTCATCATTAGTTCAGCTCAGTAGTTGTCTGCTGTGAGTAGACACCTTAATTTTAAAGGACTGCTTGCAGGAGAAGAAAATACCTGATTTGAATAAAGGCATCTGGCAAGTTAGAATCTATGACAGTTAAATTACCTATTGCTAACTTAGAACATTAACCATTCAGAAATGCCTACATATATTATTCAGAAACCCCTTTCTTGAATTCAGAATAGGATAACAGATATGAAGCCTTTCTGGAAGACAACCCAGACCAATTAATTTGAGAAAAATCACTACTGGAAGAAATAATGAATGCTTGCTAGGTTAACATAATTGTTTATCTGCAACTAACACATTTTGGTTAGTTTCACTTAAAAAGAAGAAGAAAAAAGAAACTTCTTTCATTAATTCATTAAATATTAATTTTGGTGAGCAGACTAATTTGCGAATATTTTGTGTTCATATCTATATTTCTCCTCTTGGCTCTTGGATTTTGCCTCTGGCTCTGCAGCCTTTGTGCAGCTTTATGGCTTGATTTGCAGAGAGCAACCTGTGCAGCTCTTACAAACTCAGAGCAGAGAGACAGGTGCTTGAGGGTTTTAAGAAGCTCGCTAGGAGGAGAGTAGTTCTCTGCTCACCCACCATGTCTTCCTGATAATCCTGCCATACACACTACACACTGGAAACAATTAGAGGGGATAGAATAGGGCTTTCTGTCACTTTGCCTGTCATCGGCTTCCCTGTTGAGATCAAGTTGCATAAATGTTAATGGTCCGGCCCATCTAGTGTTCATCATTGTCACATCCCTAAACCCAGCAAAACTCTGTGGTACCGAGTTAGAGTAACTGACATATGTGAAAGGATTGCTGCGGTGTTAAACTTTGTCAGCACTGTGAGCTGGAAATTTAGTTTAGAACTCTACTTTCCTTGTGAATAAAAAGGAGAAATGGTAAAATCGGCAGGAAAAAAATGTAATTCTCTAAACAAGTTAGAAGAACCAGCCTTTTTTCACTGGGAAGAGCCTCGTAGATAGAGACATTTCTTTATTCATGTATCGCAGTGAGTGGTAAATGAGGCATGCTCACAGAAGTTATTTGGGATGGAAATGAGTCTAATTAGTCTATGCAATTTAGGAATAGCACTGTGAGGCAAGTCTGGGGGAGACAGGAGTTAGCAACTGAAACAGCAGTGGAGAAACAGAGTTATGTGCTTCTGCAGTAAGGCAGAATATTTATTTGAGGTTTCATTTAACAGAATAAACAATAGATAAGGGGATAGTTAAGGCAGGCAAACATTTCTAAGAAACTAGCTTAAAAAACATTTTAATTGCAGAATCTGTAAGTAGCCTCCTACATAGTACTATCTTAGTTTTTCAACTTAATAATTTGTTGTGCAGTAAACAGTGAAAAAGCTGCTCAGTTACTTCAGAGCTTTGTGACTAGGGCAAGGGCAGATATGCTCCAAACTTATACTAATAAAAATTGCTGTCTTTCAAGGTTAGTGAGTGTGTAGCAATGACTTAAAAAATAAGATCCTAGAATATGTACATGTATTTTGTATACTGACAAAACTTTTAATCTGCGAGAATCACATCTAGTAATGAATCACATTCTTTGAGTGAATAATTCAGCCCTTGACGCCAACCTCTGAGGGAGAATATTGTGGTCATGGTGTCTGAACAGTGTGGTAGCTATGGCTACCTATATAATTCTTAGCAATGGAAAAAAAAGTGACAATGACATTAAATTTAATCAGGTTCCCCTTTTCTGTGGTTCCCACTGGGATGAGCCACTAGTGTCTTGCCTTAAATATTCAAAGCCTTCAAAGTTTTCATGTGTTCATATACTGGCACAATATCCTGCTAATACAGAACAATGGATCTGTCATGTATTTCTCCTGTGGGTAGCCGTAAGTCTGAATTTAGTTAGTATAGGGTATTATGATTGCTGCTTCTTTAGTGATTGTCTTTACATTAGTCTTCACTTAGAAGGAAAAGGAGCAGTAATGAAATGTAGGCAAAAATACAATGAACTTGGCTGTTTTGGTTTGGAAATACGGAGCAAAGGACTGTGTCTTCTTAAAAAGATCCAGCTTTATTTCCAGTCACACTTCATCTGATATGAATGAGCTGGTACTACGTATCACATGGTTGAATACATTTAGGAAACACGACCGAACATATATTTAGAAAGAGAGCTTAGAATCAAACTAGAGTAGTTAAATGTGCAAATTCTTTGAATTTTCATTTGGTAAAATTTATAAATACTTTTTGTGTTTTGTTGACGAAGCTGAGAAAATGTGACTTTTATTAATAGTAGCTAGGGCAGGAACTTTCATTTGGATTTCCTTAATCTGTATTAAAAGTCAGTAGTGAAAAGCTCGAGACTAACTATAAATATTTGAGAGTACTGATCTGAAGTAGGTATTTTAAAACATGATCCTGAAAAAAAAAAAAAGTTTTTCTTGTTTATTTTTAAGTTGAAAATAAGAAAATAAGGACATTTCTTGCCATAAACTTGAGGGTAAAACTTTTACAGCAGGTAAATGTGCCACAGTGAAAAACTAGTGCCCTCTTATAGTTGAGCACAATTGACAGAACATTTGTTCTCTCAGTTTATATTTCTTTGGAAAGTACCTGTGATTAGAAAATGATCACATCCGTGATTATTTTCTATTCTTTCTCCAGCTTTTTAGTAGCTTAATGGTGCTTATGTCTGACCTAGCAAACCCAAGCCTGTCCTTAATACTTCCTCAGAGAGTCAGTCTCAATGTTGAAAGAATCCCTAGCAAGGTGTATCTTCTCTCACACACATACTCACAGATGAATGCTAGTAAGTCAGTAAACACATAAGCACCTGCCACTATTTCCAGATTCAAAACAAACACCTAAGAAGAGGTGACTACCTCTGCATGCCACGTTCCTACAATCTGTATCTCATTAAATGATGTACAAATAGGATACCTAGTGGAAATAGGATGTCCTATTGGAACTCAAACTAAAGAAAATGTCACTCTTCTACAGTATGGTACATTATAAAAGAAACAGGATGTTATCCACCTCTATTTGTTTTTCTAGATTATTATATGGTCATATATATGCTACTTGTGATCTTGCTGCTTGAATTCTTCTCATAATATGTTCATGTGGGGAAAAAAAAGTTTATTTCTTTATTTCTTTCTGTTCAGAACAGACCAAGGATCTTGCTTTATTCTAGTTTGTTTAGGCCATTTAACATTAAAGAGTTACATATATATTGATCATGTAGCGAAGAATATACACTTTTCCTTTTTTTTTTTTTTTAATCATAAAATCCATTTTCTAGGGAAAAAGCTTGTTTGGGATGGTGGTTTGTATCTTACCTAGAAAGCCAAGCTTCCTAGCTGTCTGATCAGCTTCAGATTCTGGAGCTGCATCATCCTAGGTATAGACAAGTGGTAGAAGTAGATATTGAAGTTTAATAGAAAAGAATAGTATTGTTTTAGGAACAATCTGGCCCCAAAGGGTCACAGAACTGCTTGCCCAAACAGTAGCAAGACTGGAACTGTCCAGATTTCCCAGATAGGCTTGCTGTTTCCACCTGGAGACTTTCTCCAGGTGAGATACAAAGACTTTGGCCTCTTGTCTAGGCTTGTACAGCCTGTCCCACTTAGCATGAGTCTCTTGTTCTGAATGCAAATTTCACACCAGTGGCTTTTACACATGCATGGACTGATGACACAGCATGTGTACACTAGTTACCGTTCTTCAATTTAACATACATATAAAGGTCAGACGTCTCGGGCTCCCCATGGATGTGTGCTGCATAGCACATGCTTCTATCCAGGAAATGCCAGGTAAAAATGGAAAATCTGCTCAAGATTTCTTGTTATCTTTAAGGATAAAGAGCCTGCTCCTCTGTTTCTTCTTGCTCTTTACTCAGATGTTGTTGATGATGACTGCACCCAGCTCTGCTCCATGTAACACAGATTTCGATTTGAGATTCATCTGCATTTTAATCCTGTGTTTGGTCGTGTTATGTGAACATCAATTCAGATTTTGAACAAGATTAGATAAATTTATGGTTTTGAACATCTGTAGGATTAGTAATCCAGTTTTATTTTAACACACATTTTACTTACAGTTTTCCTTCAACTCCCTCCCTCGCCAAAACCAACCTACTCCTCTTATTGCCACATCAAAAGCTTTGTTTTGCTAATTGTATCACTGATATGATCATGCCAGAGAAAAAGGCTTAGGAGAATAATCACCCCAAACCTACTGACACCACAAAGTGATATCTGGTCTTATTTTGAGCTGTATGTTAAAACGTGGAACCATATGAAGCGAGTCAGGAAAACCGAGAGACACATTTACCTCTCACTGAGTCAGTGTTTTTAACTTGCCTGTCAAGTGCAAAAGGAAGCATTTGCTTTAATGAAACAACTTTTGCATCCCCCAAAAAGTGACACTCAGATTTAACCTATTTAAAGGCATGTCAGATCTTTCTCTTATAATATAGAAGTAGCAAATATTTGACTAGTAGTATTCATTTGAACAGATCAGAAGCAGATGAAGAGCTGGAGCAATTGATTTAAAATTACTGTGCCCCTAAAATTGGGCACACACTTCTTACTTCTTTGCTGGCACCAGGTTTTCCCAAGGAGCTTGAAAGTGTGAGTCAGCTTAGTTTGCTGATCCAACTGAGACCTGAAATGAATGGCAGGATGACAGAAATTCCATTTCAGATTTAATATTGATGCAAATAGATGTGTTTTCCTTCATCTATACCTTTTATGAATACTTGAAAGTGTATCAGCTAGTCATGATGCTTTAAACAAATTAACATTTTTCCCTGGAAGAAATAAAGAGTGAGTTCAAAGTAAATGGGGCATTTCTTACTCAGCCACATAACAAATCTATAAACTGGTACAGCTAGATATGAAAATTCCTGCTAGTCAGTATGTTCTTAGATGGCCTCAAATGACAGAAAGATGTTTCACCACAGAAACTGTATAAATTGGCTTAGGAGCAGATATCACAGAGGTTAAGAGTCTTCCAAGGAAGTGGTGACAACAGTAGGGTTCATTAATGGCCAGCAAGGTGTGGGCATCACATCTGAACCAGAGATGAAAATGGGAACTAGTGTAATCATAAAAATATTACATTAGAAAAACACTATGCTCTCTCCCTTGGACAGATCACGTCACATTGCTGATGGCCAAAACATTACTCCTAACCACCTGATGATCACTAACTAATGCCTAGTTGACACAACTATACATCCTCCAATGAATTAGTCTCAAAGACTTTTTAGCTGTGGGGATTTTTTTCCAACAGTGATGCACACTGATGATATAACACATGTTGATAGTCTTAGTTCTCATTTGACATTGAAAGATACACGACTGAGACCAGAAAACAGCAAACTACAAAAAGAAAAATAAAGAGAGAGTGGAAAAGCAGGTTGTGATGAAATATTGTGCTTGATAAAGATGAACATGAATTAAAATATTTGGATATCAGTTTGAATTTTCTCAGAGAATTCCACAGCAATGGCTACAAGAAAGCATAAGTTAGAGTTACTTTTTTTTTCCTAGAAACTTGTGGATCAAAAGACAAATATCAGTGACATTTTTCTTTCCTTCCTCGTAAAAACTAAGTCAGGATCTTAACATTAATAAAAAAAATACTTCATAATTGAACTTCTTTTGTGCATTTATGGAAACAACAACGTTGTCATTTATTTCTTTCTGGTTACATGGTCAGATCTCAATGCAGGATTGATTAGATAAATATATACATTTTTCCAAATAACTGCATGCTTTAAGGCATTTTTAAATGAAACTTTTGCAAGAATATAGCTGTGAAAATGTGTAAATCATCATTTTAAAAGTATGGATACTGATATTCAATCTACTATAGCATGATACCTAAACTTACGTTTGCTGCCTGTTCTACTTACAGTGACTACAAAGAATACTGCACGTGGTTCACTTATCCTCATCTAACTTTTAAATGTTTCTTCACTGGCTGCTTCATCATTATCATTATATCCAACTTCAAAGACCTAATATAGGCTCAAGATTGAAATTAACAGTGTACATATATTTACACTCTAGAGTCTGTACATATCTACGTAAGTATTCAGCCCCAGTATATCAGCTTCAGTCCTTGCATTTTCACAAGAGAGGCACTAAATGCTTTAGATAAAATATCCAAAGTGCTAAATCTGGCAAATGTGATCCCTGAAGAGGTAAAAGCACATGAGATGTACCTACAGTGACCAGTTCCAAAGCATAGTAAGAGTCTTTAAAATAGTTGTGTCGTCAATAACGCCTTTTAAACCAGAGGGATTTGGTAGATGAACTGTGTTACTAAAATAACGTTACCAATGGCTAAAACAGGAAGAGCCTTTTCAATCAAGGCAGCTAACAAGAGTCAAGGGATTTCACCTTGACCAAATGATCAGAGAAGACATAGACTGAGGCAGAAAAGAGGAGTTGGATCCTCACTATTCCACAGTATCTAAGGCACAAGATAATCTTATGTATAATTCAGGTTTCAGATTATATGTTTAATGGGCCACAATACTTCTGCCTTTGATTGCTAGCTCCTTCAGCACTGTTGCAAAAAGCATGTGTACCCCCGCTATCTTTGTGTATTATAGATGTATTCCCTTTTTCATGCAGACACAGTCAATGACACACTCTTCTCTGAGTATGATTAAAATAGTGGTTGGCCAAAATAAAAAGCTCTTCCTTTGACTTTCTACAACAACTTGGGGGGAAACCACCTGACTCGCTTTCTGAAGTATAGAAATACTAATAAAAAATTACATTGCTACAAACTGAGGCTGTGTAGGCTTAATGAAGGTGTGTTATTTTTACTACTCAATTCCTTGGATCCTTGTAATAGCTCTTTGGGGGTGGGAGGCAGGGCAGTGGCGGG
>WBNH01002445.1:0-58298 GCA_013401255.1 Urocolius indicus | reverse complement strand
TGGGAGGCAGGGCAGTGGCGGGGGTGGGGGTGGGTTGTGGAGCAAGGTAATAAAAAGGGTAAGCTGATATGGCGCTTTAGAATAACAATCTTCTTAATTGTTTTACGAATCTACTCTGTGGACTCGCCTCTGGGGAGCACACCCTGTTGGCAAACAGCAGGTTCTGTAACACAGGTATTGAATGGTGATTCCAAAGTGCACCAACTTGCATGTACCCAGTAGAGTCCCACTGGTCCTTTATTGGCTCAGCCCAGGGGTGATAAAACTGTTTATCATCCTACTGCACAGCAAGATTAGTTATACCTAATTCCAAAACACGTTCCAGCAAATCGGTATGAATGTTGGGAACATATTAAGCCTAGGGCACAAGCTACATATCAGCAGCTCTGAACATCCTTCTGAGCTGACAAAACTGACCTGATACCAGGTGTGTCCCTGTTTTAATATCTTAAATCCTAGAAAAATGCAGAATAGCTTTCCTGGGATGCTGGAGACCACAGCGATACTATTGTTGTCACAAACTGAAATGTACAGCATGACATCTTTGATGCCCTCTTTTTGGGCAGGATTTGGTGACAAGCAAATATTATACCTTTGTTATTATGACAAAGACTCACTGTTCTTCCCATTGTGCTAAAATAAACCAGCTAAGTCGGCACAGTTGGGTTTCAGATTCCAGGGTACAGTGAGTCTCACTTGGGAGAAACTGGATTTTATTTCACATACTGATTGTCACGGATAGTATCAGTTGAGGACACATTGATTCTGTTTTGTTTTTTCTGGTGTTTTTGAACTGGCCTGTAAACTCTGCTTCCTTCAGAAGCCAGTCACTTCAGAGCTTGTGGAATGCATAGTTTCCTCAGTCCTGTAAAGTATCATAGCCTCAAGCTTGCCATTGTTATATGAGGATTTTTGTTTTGTTTTGTCGCAGTGTTTAAATTAAGAGATTCTGTATGAAATCCAAGAACACCTGAATAGTTTGTGAACAATTAACACCATCAGATTAACTGAAGGTCAAAGGGAACAGGTAACTACAATATATACCGATTAGGAGTGGTATTACAGGCTAAGGCTAATATGATATAGTTGAAATGCTGGTTCATATGGTTTGCACAGATGCCTCAAAAATAACAAACAATTTACAAAAGCCACTCTGTCAAATATAAACACCACTGTCCTTCAGGAGAGTAACCACAGCAGTAAGGACCTTTCAAAAGGGGGCACTGGCAAATTAAGACTCTGACACATACTTCTTCCCCAGCATGACTCTATGCTAAAAGTCAGGAAGTAAAACTTAAAATTTCTCTTCTACACTTCACATAATAACTGACTAGGTGAATAATTGCTGGAATACATTTGCAGTACTCTCTCCTCCGCATGACCCTGCAGGGCTAAGACAGCTCTGGCAGAAGGCAGGGATTCTGCACTGTGCTGGTGGTGGGCAGCTGGCTGCAAACTCCTATTTCCCCAACGTTGCACTAAATGCATTTTTCAAGGATGGAGAAAAACATCTCTTTTCATGGTGCGTCCTCGTGAGACTGAAGACAACATTTCTTTTGTTCACTTTGAGCTTGACAAAGTATTTAATAGGTGCTTATCTCTGGCTTTAGGAGAAAGTCTACCCAGAATTGTGGTTTAAGGTGATCTAATCAGGATATGTGTCTGTATGTGTGGCAGAAAAAGCTACGACCACTACTGTTAGAAGCCAGAAATAACCTGACAAACATTTTCACTTTCCAATGAAGTATCAGGACAGAGCTGCAACTGAGTTTTGAAAGAACTCTTCCTTAATTCTTGCAGACAGACATTTTATGTCCCAGTATGTAAGTTGGTGGAATTCAAAAAGATTTTTTGCAGCTTTTCTTATTTTCTTCCTTGCATCATAGTTCAGTATCAAATGTTATGTATATAATTTGCTCCTAAAATTGTTTTCTTTTTTTTTCATATCTAATATACTTATCAGAGAAAATTCTGTTGAAGAATTATTTTAGTGAGGATAAGTAGAGAAAAAATAGGTTGCTAAGAAAGACAGGCTGTTAAAAACTCACCAAGAGCTCACCAGAAAACATAAGAACTCTTTTTTTCTTATCTTGTAATAACTTACTGGTTTGCAAGCACATTCATTTTTGTTCTTTTATGTCACTACATGTTACCTAAAATATGTCTCTGGGGGGGGGGGGTATTTCCTATATTCAGAGTCAATATGAGCTAATTGAAATTTGTCCCATTAGAAATCTTTGATCTGTACCTGCTCTGTGTTGACACTGTGATGGAGCAGACACCCATAGACAAACAGTGTGCCATTTCTCATATTGTTCCTATTACAGCCTTTGAACCTGCAGCTTTGAAAAAGTGTCATGTGGTGATGTGGGAGTACAGTGAATGTGTGTCAGTTGGGCAAAATTATGAGTCCAAGAGTTTTTGTTGTTTATCAAAATGCACTAACTCTCATTGACCCAGCTTAGAGCTGTTAGCTTTTGTGCAATGTCAGGGAAATTCTTCCCAATAAGTAACACTTAGTGAACCTCCTATTGATTAGATATGTCACCTTCTAGATGCTTGAACATTTTGAAATGGAATGAGAAAGGAGCTCAGTTGTTCCTTTATTAAAGTTATGTGTTTTATAAAACAGCCTGCATTACCAAAAAACAGCAACACAGAGCATGCAACTTTCTTGACAATTCTTCTAGTGGCTTTCAACTTTTTCACTTCTGAAAGAGTCTCCCAAACTGTGCAGATTAATGTGAGAAATCCTGCAACGGAGTTGCTGTGCTTGTGCAAGCCTTGTAGAAGCAGGGGCACCTGACTCCTGCCCACTGCAGACAGTGATGGATGTCCCCGAGCAGAGCCGGGTTCAAGTGCTGGGATTCCTGGCACAGACTGTGCACCGCTCTGCTCTCAGATGCCATATCAAGAGCTAATGTGGCGACAAGGCGCGCCAATCCCTAAGGTTCAGTGTCTGGTAGTTAGACTCATTACAATTAGTCAACTTGATATATTGTTTACAATTTACTCCAAACAAGCTTGGGGCTAATTATGACTTAGCTAGTTTGTCTCTTTGATGTCAAGCTCCTCTGCAGGAGGCCCAGCTAGTGAACGGCAACTACGTTTAGTCTCAAGCTCAGGTACAGAGGATCAACATGGCCTTCAAATTCAATTGTAGCTATGCAAAGTCCTCAGACATTAAGAATTATATTAACACAGTTGATAAACTTGCTGTGAATGTATTTATTTTTACATCCTCTTAAAACACCTGCTGTCCAGGAGAGTGATGATTCAGGAAAAAACAAAACACACAGCTATGAATTTTACCCAGCCCTTAGTGCATTCAGATACAGCAAGACCTCATCCACACAAAATGCAATGAGAGAGTCTCAAATATTGCTTTGTTGCACTGAAACTTATAGGTTACATTTTTTATTAAAGTTGTATAATTATGAAAGCTATAAAAGATAGATGGGATTTGATCATTTTATGTAGCAATAAGAAAGTAAAGGATTTCCAACAGAACATAGTACTCTCTGCCTCACTGAGAATAGTGCATCACAAAAATCCCCTTTAGCTTGGACACCACTGTTGGATCATTGACCTTGACTCTCACTCTCACCTTTAGCACTGGGTGCATAACACACTAGAACAGATTATCCCATTGACATACCCACAGTGGCAGGAAATGTTGCAGTACGAAAAGTTTAGCATCATATAAGTTCTCTTACCAACTCTTAGGTCAAATGTTTTGTATGTTTTGTAGCTACAAAGCTGGGTTTTTTTACCCTTCATTTTTGCAGCTCAGCAAAGGAAAAAAAAAAGTTGCATAACTCTTTTGGCTTGATGCCACTGATAAAGTACCTACAGATAGGTTTTAGACAGATAGGTTTTAGCTGACAACTGTAGTGGTGAATCATGAGATAAAATAACGTTGCCTTTGTTCTTGCATACTTGGACGGAATCTGTCCTGCCTCTTGCAGCAGTCAAAATGATGTTTATCCCCACAGCAATGTGCTGGAATGAGTTTGCTCACTGATTTGTGGTTCATAGTTCTGATTGCGCTGTGATTATAGATAACATTTAAAAACTATCATCGACATTTTTATTTTCACAAGTCCTAACCTTACAGAATCAGTTTTGAACAAAACCAGTAAAATCCATTTTAAACATAGGAGAAAACTATTTTACTGTGAAGGTGATAGTGCCCTGGCACAAGCTGCCCAGGGAGGGTGTGAAGTCTCCCTCTCTGCAGGTTTTCAAAACCTACCTGGATGTGTTCCTGTGTGACCTGATCTAGGTGGACCTGCTTCGGCAGAGGACTAGAGGATCTCTAAATGTCCTTTTCAACCCTTACCATTCTATGATTCTATGATCCCAGACTTTGGCCTAAAAGATTGTTGCTTTTGTGTGACAACTGTTGTCAGTTGTGGGGGGGGGGAGGGTGAAAGTCATGGAATCTGCGGAAAAATTCTCGTATCTCTCCCTGAAAAATTAAGTAAAAACCAACAGTAACAACTTAGGATTTGCCAATAAATTCTACCTTGTTCCTGAACAGTAATTATTCAGTTAGCACTTAAGTATTTTTAAAAATTAAAAGATGGGGAAAAGCAGGTATTGGAAACAAACTCTGAATAGCTTGACTTTTACAGTAAATTGCCAGCAACTTTGTATTCTTTTACCTCTGTATTTTTCTCTAATTATGGCAACATTTGTTTAACTACTGAGGCAAAATGAGGTTAATGGATAGGATAAAAACATGTGGTCATGAAAATATTAATTTAAAAGTGGATAGTCAGAAAAGATTATTCCTATAAATACTACTTTCCTTGTCTGCCTCCAAAAAAAAAACCCCACTTGTGAGTAGCACGGATGAGGGAAAAATCTCAGGTAAAGTACCTGAAAAAAATACTATGCAAAGTAAAATCAAGCCAATTTTTCAGACCTTATTTTTTTAAAGCTATTTCAGTTTCAGATGTATCTCTTCAAATGTTAAAAAATGATATATATTCCAAACTTGCAGTCTGAAACTGAATCCAGACTTTCCTTACCATTTTAGGTAGCCAGTTAGCTTGTCCACAGAGATGGACATTAACCCCAACTTTCAGACTGACAGTTTGCATTAACCCATCTCTGCTACACAGAGAAACCTGCAAATTGAAACACCAAAAAATAATAAGGGAAAAAAAATAAGGGAAAAAGAAAGAGCTTCATACTGGATCCCTTTTGGGTCAAATTCTTCACAGAGAACTGAACTGAACTGAAGTCCTCCTGAAATCTCACAAGAAGATAACTGCAGTCACAGCAGCTACTTTCAATATTGAAAGAAAAGTAATGGAAAGTTTACTAGTTACAGATGGGATTTTCTGTTTCTTTTGAAGCTTGAAGGACCATTGTTTTGCAGCGAAGGCTGCTGTTAGCTGCTGTGTTTATTCCACTTGAAAATCGCTGACCTCTGCATTCCCTGTGTCACAAAAAGAACAAAGCAGTGAAATTTGATTAATAAAAGTCTTCAACTTTACTAGCAAAGAAGCTATGAGCATTGGGAAGTTGTTTGAGTTGAAGAGTATGTCCTCTGAAACTAAACAACTCTTCTTTCTAGTCTTTTGACCCACAGGAACCTGCTTCTCTCTGCCTCCACTGAGTAAATTCACCTGGCCAGCTGGTAGCAAAATTGTATTTCCATCTCTCCTGCAACAGAAGGATAAAGTTAAGGGAGTGTTATAATGCCTTTATAAAGTGAAAACCAGTGGTGCATCTGAATCACCTGAGTTCTGTCTCTAGAAAACAATGATAAATGTCCACTTGAAGTGCAAAGATCAAGTGCTGGGAGAGCAAGGTCAGATGCCTTACATGACATCTAACGTGACTGTCATTTCTCAGGCTCAGTAGCCAATGGAAATGTGCAGACAGGATGAACCAATCACTAAGGTTCCATGTCTGGCATTTAAATACAGTGCAGTAATTCCAGCAGTGCCAAACAATTAGACACCTAATTGCAACTACCTAATGAACTCCTTTGTGGCGTGGTGTTTATATTTGAAAAAATGTTAAGCTGAGTCTGGCAAGGTACTCTCACAAAAATGCATTTTTAAAAATTTCAGATCTGTTTTTTTACTCCTAAAGAGTCTCATGAATTAATAAAACGTTCTGTACAGGCACATCTATAAATAATGGATTACCATTTTACTGTTTTATTGGGAATTACCTCTTTATACATTCCAATGTTTGGCTCTAGGGAAATACTGTTGTCTGTATTAAATGCTCCACCAAGATCATGAGAATTATACAATTCAATTTTTTGTTTTAAAAATCATTATCAACTTATTTTCTTTGAGGAGTATATCACCTTATGATTGTTTCAATGTACTAGGGACAGATACAAGGTATAAAACATTGATTAAAGAAGTGGAAAACATAATTTATTGGGTGTTGACCTTTGCGTATTCAAGTTAAGGGGACTGGATCACAACATCTGAGCACCTCTGGAGAACAGAAATTTGGTGTCAGATTGCCCTTCATTTGATATAACACAAACCATTACAGCATATAGTGATGTCATATAACAAGTGTAACTTGGGTAAACTCATTGAAAAAATTTGATGTCTCTTTATCAAAATGTCAGAGTAGTTAACCAGTTGCATAGTTCCCAAAGACTGACCTTTCTGCTCCTGGCAATGTCTAAATACAGAGGGATGTTAGTTTTGGGTGTTTTTTTCTAGAAAGCCGTGATCTGTTTCAAAGAATACGAAGTCAAGGCAGTCCAATGGCCTATGTACCAAGGAATCCTGCAGGCTGTGGCAGTATGATTCCCATCTGCCTGTGTAACTCAAACATTTCTACTTGGATTCAGACTTTGATACTTACTTGCCTGTGCTATCTCCTCTTACCAGAAAGCTGGTTTTCTCCATAACTCTGATTTTAATCTGTTTCTGTTCCCAAAAACTTTAAAAATTATGCAGACAGCTAAAAGTCTTATCAGCTGAACATACGCTGATGTGGGTTTTTATCTGCCACCAAAGTCTGCCTTTATCAAAAATAGGGAGATCTTCTAAATGCCTCTCCACGTCACTTTCTGATCTCCTCCTGATGAAAGGTCTGATGAAAGTGAACAAATGTAGGCAGATAAAGTTGAATGCAAAGGACTCTGAGCTTTCTTCAGATCCTGTGATTGACAGCTAAGGCCTTGAACAGTGACAGTGTCACTTGAGAGACCCTACCCTTTTTTTTCCCAGGTTTTCTGCAGTCTCTGGTGTCACAGAGGGACAGCCCCCTGTGGTAATGCCAGGCTCCTCACTGTCAGAGGGCTAAGACCTGGACTAATTCATTGCGGTGCAGTTTAATTAAACTGCACCGGAGTTGTTTCCCTGGTAAAATAAGTGTGGGAAGAGAATGTGTGTCAAAAGAGACATGCCTCTTACTGTGTGTGCTTTATTGTTACACCACAGCTAATATATTGTGGGAATTCCCATGGAGTCAATGATAAACTATATTATCAAGCTCCATAAAATAGGCATTCTACTAGTGAGGGTTACTGTAGCCCACAATTCCATTAATCCTCCTAATTTATTATATTATAGCTGTATGTGAGGTCTCATAAATTTATTATACCCCTTTCATCTTGATAAAAATGCTTGTTTCTCCGCTCAAATAAAAACCCTTATTATTTGTTGTGTCTGTCTCTAAAAAAATAAATGTATCAGCCACTTGCAGGAAAATATGATTATTGGCTGAGAAATGTAAACTGCACTTGACATGTCTTCTACCATAAAATTAAAGAATTTTATTAAACCTTGCTTTCTGAGTACAAAAAACGGTATATGAAAGCCCATTGAATTTTTATTTGCTTTAGTTTTCAAGCATTGCATTCTCTTTTATTTATATATATTTCTCTACAAGGTTTTTTAATTTAAAGCCACAAAACCTGCATCTGTCAGCTTTGCCTTTTATGAAGAAAGCAATTTTTGAGACTCAACATTATACGTGTCTTGGAAATGGATGTGGATGGCAAATAAAATCATTCCCTATTTTACGGCATTTCACATGAGTAAAATATTTGACAATAGGTTATGTTGCAGTAATTTATACCAAAACACTTGGTGTATGCTAGTATATGTGCTATGTTAGATAAGTCTATATAATGCAAAAGTAGAGCTTGCTTCGCCTAGACCTTGTAACCCTGAAGTGGCCTCCAACTTTCACTGAGACTTAATGGGTGGGATAGAAAGCTTGCTTCATCTGTATTCTAAAGAGAGGAAGTCCACTTGTCATGGTTCGAATCAAAATATGACTTTGATTTAGTGTAGACTTACAATGACTGATGTCAGGTTTGGTTGAGGAACACAGGTAAGACCATGATGATTCAGCCCAAGGGTTCTTCTAGGCCAATGCCTCTGATGGTGTTCAGAAGCAGGTGAATGACTGAGAAAAGTACTACCTCAGACTGCTTTCAGCTCAACAGTGATGTGGTTTGTCTTATTCACTAATCCTCCATGGATCTATTTTTTGAATATTTCTCCCATCTCCTCTCAAAACCATATCAACTTTTTTAAATCCATGACATCCTTTGGCAAGGAGTTCCGTGCAGCTGCCTCATCAGTCTGAAGCAGGGTAGAAAAATTCATCTGCTTGCATTCATTTTGACCCTCGTTCTTCATCATCTGAGAGCCCTAGATTTTGTATTAGATTAAGCAAAAAACAGCCCATCTGTGTCCATTCTTTTAATGCTCCTCCTTATTTTGTTGAGTTCTGTTACCGTCCCCCCAAGGCTGTTGCAAGCCAAAGAGTCCAAGCCTGCTGAGTCATTCCTTGTGCAGAAGGCACTTATTGCTCACCTACATTTTAAGAACTGAATTTTCTCATTCTCCTGTACCATTTTTCCTTTTTGGATTTTACTCACAAGTATCAAGGTATATCACAAACTGTATTTTGTGATGACCACCTACTAATCCAACTCTCTTTGTGAGTAGAGTGCAAGAAAGGTGCTTATCAGAGGCAGTCATAAATGTCTCAAATTTACCAGTAGATAACCTTTCAGACTCCTTGCAGTGAATAAAGCTATCATGTTAGTTGATATTTGTGCACTTATTACTGCAATGGTGTTTTTTCTTTGCTCTTTATTCTAAGACGGGCTCCTGTGGTTGAAGACACCTTTCTCAGTAATCTACTGAAAGAATCTCTCCATTTGTCCTCAATCAAACCTTACATTTATGTTAAAATATAAAGAAGGAACAGTTAATAAGCTCACTTACTGCCTGCTAAAAGCTAAGAAATGGGGACACCTGTATCCCATAAGAGGTACTCAAAGTTGGAAGGTCTTTATGAGAAGCTTGTAGAATCAGTGTATTAAACTGGCTCAGATTACTCAAACAAGTCCCAGGCTTTCTACCATAGTAGTCAGGAATACACTAAAGCTCTTGTCACCCGAAACATAGAGAACCAGTGCTCTTAGTAGTTCTTATAGCTGGAAATAGCTACCACCTGACATATAGCCCATGGCATTCACGATCAGTAAATGTCCTAAAGTCTGGTTCCAAATCCCAATGAAAAAGGTTTGAAGCACAAGGAAACTGTGCTGAAAGCCTACCAAATAGGAGACTTCCAGTACTCAAGCAGGATAGTCTAATAAAGACCAAGTACAAATCTCCCCTTACAACAAACTTCAAAACTAGCACATCACATGGCTCTATAGGTTGTAGGAAGTTGCTAGTGTTAAAGATTATTTTTAATCAGAAACGAAAAGGCTGAGGAAAAAAGAAATGACATGTTGTGTTATGATCTTAACAGAGGAATAAGGAGGAAGTGTAAGAAAGCTAAGAAATAGTCTAGGCAAAAGTAAAAAATAATTCAGTGTTATCTCAAAAAACACTCAAATTTTATATTTCAACACAGTTTACAGTTCTAGCCTAGAAAAAGTCACTTTTTAGAAGATTAATATTCTAAAAAAAGTGAAGCTATTTGAAGTGTCTGATTTGGTGTAATCAACTGTAACTCAATGAAAGAAGATGAAGCAAATTATTTCATCGGAAACCTGAGGGGAAAAAGAATGTTGTTTTCCTAACAACCTGAAAAGTAATAACTGGTAGGCATTTTTCCTAAGTGTGCCTTTGCTGAGATCCTTGGGGAAGAAAATATTAGATCATCACAAACCTGGGAAATTAGTGAAAATAGAAACAATTATAAGAAAACAGTAGCTAGTATCCATGTTGTTGCTTACCCAGGCTGTGTGTATGGGGTATAGGAAGTGAAAAAGTTCCTATTCCCCTCCAGAACAGCTGGTATGCTTTGTCTCCCTCGAGCTGTTCAGAATAACCTGACAAGAGTTGCTTACTTTAAATCCTTATGGAAATCCTCAAATGTAGAATGAGTGAATCCACAAAAGAACTCATTGCTGTGCTGATTTGCGCTACAGTGCAAATCCTCAAATGTAGAATGAGTGAATCCACAAAAGAACTCATTGCTGTGCTGATTTGCGCTACAGTGCATCTTCAGTCAACACTAAAACTAGCAGAATGATGGGGTTTTCTTGGAAGTGACAGAGATAAGAACCTGCTGTGTATCATAAAGTCTGCCTATCTTCTCAGAAACCTCTTAACTGGACCAGGAGAGGATACTAGACTCTTAGCTGCCTTCAAATAACATCATATTAGGTAGGGAATGATCTCCCACTCCTGCCGCATCCTGATGTGGCCACTTTGATACTGTTTTATGTCTAAGAGTTTCTGATTTCATAGCAGAAGAAAGAAATTTTAGATATTAAACCAAGTAGGTGTTTTGAAATCCAAGACCATGTTACTAGTTCAACACTTGAACCCTCTGGCCACGTTTCTGTTTACTGTATGTGAGACATACCTTCTACAGCTGCATTAGGTGCAAATAGGATGGAGAAATAGTTATGGAAACCTCAAGTAGATCACAGGCTGGCTGTACCTTGAAATGTGATGCTACTTTGGATCTCAACTCTGTTGTTAAAATTTTAACAAGAATTGTAAGGCTAAATAAGACTGAGGTCTTAACTACAAAGCTGGTACATCCTGGGACACTGCTCTGTAGGGAACCTTGCTGTTTGAATGGTGACATTTCACACACTCTTCCCTTCACCCTTGACCCTTTGTTTTCTGTCAAAATATGATCATCATCTTCAAATAAACATATTGCTTGTGATTATTTTATTGGGAAGTACAGCCCTGTATTAGACTAAGGACATGCTCTTCCAATATTAGATGTGGATTTACAATTGCAAGCAGATTGTTTCTTGCCTAAAGACGACTGTATTTTAAAATGCAAATATCTATATCCTGCTTGCAATGACCAAAAAAAAAACCTCCCCAAATCACCATTACCTGCCCATGTGAACTAGTTTCTCATTCTGGAAAGCAAAAATTTGTCTTTTATTACTGAACAGTGTTCACTAACTATTCCTCATGCTGTGATCTTAAATTTGCAATGCAGGTAAATTTGGATGCCGAATTATAAGACTAATGAATATACAAAGACAGTAGGAAAAACTTTGTAGGACAGTTTTCTAGAGCTCTAATTTACATGTATAGATTAGAGTGATACTGGGACCATATGGAGATCAGAGTTTTGTTTTCTCAAGAAGAAGGAAAGGAAATGCCATGCATAGCTACAAAAGCATAGTTAGGGATTTTCATGTAAGGAAGAGAAGGCAAACTCCACACATTATTCACCAGTGTTTAAATCAACTCACTAAAAGTTGTAAATTCTTTTGCTATTAGAACAGATCCTATTATTAGTTAATTACTTGGGAAAATGTATGCTTAGGTAAAAAAATGCCATTTCAATTTTCTAAGTACTCCTGACTCTCTAAGCTCATACGACTCAAACTAAAACTAGGAAAAGATGTTAATAGGATGTTCACCTCACATACAAATGTTTGGAAAAACTAATATGAATCGTGCCAAGAGGGTTCATGCGGGAAGGCACTGAGAGAAAAGTGAATGCTAACAAAGAGGACACTTCAGAGAAACAAACACGGCATGGTGTTTCTTGCTGTGGAAATCAAGAGACTTCTGCTTTGAGTCTATAACTTGGCTGAACTCAGTTGTGACATGAAGGCATTACAAGGGGTGATCTAGGCTGATGATACAAATTTTATGTTGCTTTCTATTTAGAGTATGGAAAATTAGTGGAGACAAAAAGATCAGAGCCTTACACAACTTGGCAAGGAAATAGAGATTCAGGGCAGAGAGGTGTGTGAGCAGGGAAAAGGTCCAAATATGAATTACTTCAATAAAGTTGAGAAAGATTCAGTTCACACAGGGTTCTTCCATGTTTACTGGCAGCAGTCCTGAATTGACAGCATACAGTAAGGCTTGAATTTAAATAGTCTCCAATGACAGCCATTTGAAGAGGTTGTTCAATCTTAAACCAAAACAAAAATTAAGCCATTACACTCTGTCTGGAGGAAAATTTGGGGGAAAAAAAAGGGATGAGAAAGCTGTTCTGTTGGTGAAGGTTACGAAGAAGATCTAATTAAAAGATATGACACAGTTTCCCAACCTGGAGAATTTTTTTTCACATGTGGGACTTTGTTGTTTTTTTTTTTTTTTTGTAGTACTGCTGTAATTTGCAAGTGCTTTTGTCATTACTGATAGCTGGTCAATGAGTGAAGTGAATAAAATTTCACTCCTGCCTTCCAAATCTGTGTGTGACTATGGTGGGTTGACCTTGAATGGCTGACAGGCATCCACCCAACTGCTTCCTAACTCCCTCTGCTTTAGAGGACAGGGGGCAAAAATAACATGGAAAATTGTATGGGATGAGACAAAGACAGGGAGATCACTTACCATTATGGGCAAACCAGAGCTGACATGGACAAAATTAACTTCCTACCAACTAAAATAGACTTGGATGGTGAAAAAGAAAGATGAAATTCAAACAACATCCTCTCCATCCTCCTTATTTTCCCTGGCTCAGCTTTTGTTCTTCATTCCAGACTCCTCCTCCCCAGCCCTCACTGCCGAGCAGCATTTTGCCCTTCTTTAAATGGATTTTCTCAGGAGCACAGCCATGCCCTGAAGTAGGTCCATTGAAGCTGGCTGGCACCACCTGTACCCAGCACGGATGAGCCCTGGCTTCTCCCTGCAGAGGCCACTCCTGCAGCCTCCGCTGCCAACACCTAGGCACTTGCCCCCAGTACCATTATTTGTGACAATTTAGGGATAAGGTTGTAATTTAGCCTTTTTGGGAAAAGCAAGCAAACAAATAAACAACACCAAAGAGCAACCCACACAAACAACAAAACCAACCAGTTAAAGAGAGTGAAAGTGAGTAGATGCCGAGGGAGAGATACATGTGATCTCCCGGCAGCACCTCCTGCCTTTCCTGTGCTTGACTGCTTACACTTCAAGTTCCTCTTAATACTTTAAAAGGAATAAGTTAACATGTATGCCATTGATAACTGACCACAGCAAAACCAGTACAAATGTTACAGTAGCTGATGATCCTGGCACTCAGTATTCAAGGAAACTTTTCCCAAATTTTTTTTAAACATCTCCCAGTGAACTGCAATCAGTGGGAGGAAGAAGGACCAATTGCTAGTAGTTTCTGTGCTTGCCCTCAGGCAGGCTCGTTTCCCATACTCAGTGCAAGCACAGCCTGCCTTGCAATAACTTGAAATCCGAACATGCCCGATGCGACTCAAGTCCTGCTAGACATAAATTTTACTTTCACATCTCCAGCCTGCCGCCGGAGCTGGTAGGAGCCTTGTGTCTACACTGAAGATGTGCTTCCAGGGGGTGGTGACAGCTCTCAGAAGAAAGCAGCGAGTGAAAGGGGAACATGACAGGGGGCTCTGTCTGACATGGACCTTAGCAGCATGGGAGAGGTTGCTGGGATGGCGGAGGGAGTCAGCCCAGCCTGGCAGGGGACAGGGCGGTCAGCATTAATTCTCACCCCCAGACAGAGCCTTCTACCAGCAGCTGGAATCAAAAAGAAAAGTTTGCTTTTAAATCATAAGGAAGGATTCAGGGTGTTAAAAAACAATAAAATAGCAGTCCACTATAAATAATGTAAATGACAATAAAGCAAAATTTAAAATGGACTAAGAGTAATACACATTTCTGATGGAAACAAAGACTGCATACCTCAAACTACTTACCCATAAACCAGTGTTTTGTTGATAACAAGATCACCTTCTGCCTTGACTGTTTATGTATTTTATTGATTTGTTTGAAACTCTTGTTGGGAACTACTAAGAATTTGGAGTAAAACATTATGCTGTAGAGACCAGAAACACCCTGTGTGTGAAATACCCAAATGTGCCTTTTAAAACCTCAGAACCAGTCTGAGAAATAATGTGAATGTTTTAAAATATGATTTCTATTTATAGAACTAAGAAATGAAACTTAAAATCGGAGATCATAGCCAGTTGATGGTTAAAAGCTGAAGCTCTGTGTTTATGTGTGGATTCATTTCAGCAGTTGTGATTGATTACCCAAGTCAGAGAGTAGTTTTGCTTCCACTGTGAGCTGGCTTTATCACTTACACACCTAATCTTTGCTAAAGTAAGAAAAATGCCTGTTCACATGCAACAGTTTAACCACCTGATACTCACTCTGGAAAGAAAACGGGCAGTGAATGTAAAGGCAATGGCAGCTTTTGGATGGAAGGTCTTCAATTCCCAGGATTTCGCTTTGCTCTGCCTGCTGTTGCAAATGGAGTGAGCTGCTGGAGCAGGGGCTGTAGACGAGACACTATCCCATGTTAGTAGCACAGACACACTTGCTGACTGAGGAGCAGACAACTTTATGAATCTAGCTTGAATTGAGATGTCTGAGCACCATTCCTTTGTTCTTATTTTGCTTGTTTGTTTTTTATTTTGGGGGGAAAAATACCAATGTACTCTAGCATTCCTAGATAAAAGTTAAATACAGACCAGTAAGGCTGTTGTTTTTTTTTCTGCTTTGGTCTGAAAATAAGTGGAGCTTATTATTTGAATAATAGTATCTTTCAGAGATGCACTTAAGGAGTATTATTATGAATTGGCTTCTGACAACCAGTGAATTATGTTAAAAATAGGACTGGTTCCTCTTTAAAGAGTTCTTTCAATGTAATAGCACAAATTTCAGTAAGTTTTAAGGCCAAAGTAAATTAGAAATATGCACTTATTCTAATGCAAAGTTCAATCAGAGCAAAATGAGTTCTTCATGGATCTATATCACTAGTATTTTGGAAAACTAATTGAAAAACAACTTCCAAAAGACATATCTCACTTTCCTCATATATGTAAACCACAATATATGTATCACAGTCTTCATAGGGAGATACTCTCAGTGCTATTGAATAAAAACCACATTAAAACATATTTCAGAGACATACTGGAAGCATAACCAGCAGTAGATCACATTGCCACATTCAGAAAGCCAAAATGAGTCCAAATGCTACCATAGTCATGAGATCTGTGAACAGTACCAAGATAATGTCTTGTGTTTGTTTAAGAAAAAGCACATTGCCTATTAGCTATCATTTTTGGTAAGAATCTGAAATAAAACAAAATAGCTCTGAAAGTCTTGCTCATGCAAGACTTTTCTGCTACAATAGTATAAACACAGGAGGAGAGGTCACAGGAGCAGTTGTGCAACAGTTTGGAAACCCATCTTGAAAATAAGTAATAATAAAGCAGCTGTCAGATACTGCCTATACCAAGATGATCAGGGGACTGGAACATCACTCCTGTGAGGAAAGATTATGGGACCTGGGGCTATTTAGTATAGAGAAGACTAAGAGGGGATCTCATTAACTCAAGTATTTAAAAGATGGATGTCAAGATGATGGGGTAGCACTTCTTTCTGTTGTCTCCAGTGACAGGACAAGGGGTAATGGACATAAGATGAAACACAAAAGGTTCCATTTAAACATAAGGAAAAACTTCTTTCCCGTGATGATGGAGCCCTGGCACAGGCTGCCCAAGAAGGTTGTGGAATCTCCTTCTCTGGAGGTTTTCAAAACCCTTTTGGACACTTTCCTATGTGACTTGATCTAGGTGGACCTGCTTCTGCAGATGGGTTGGACTACATGATCTCTTGAGGTCCCACCCAACCACCACTATTCTATGATGCTATGATTCTATGCCATCAGGCCCTTTTTGAGCATGCCATTAGGGATGTGCACGTCCCATGTAGCATCCCCAAGTTTTTTGCTTGGCTAGAGTCTTCTAGGGGCAGAAATTTAAGTAGAACTCCCAGAAAAAGTCGAAGTCCATCTTGAATAAACAGAAATAGAAGTACTGTCTCACAATGGACATGCTTAGAGATTAAAATATGTAAGTTCACATAAACGTGATGCTTCACTGGAGAGGAACTTGCTAGCATAGACTGTCTTGAGAAGGGAAGGGCTGAAAGGAAAACTTCTTCCAGAATAGAGGCTTATTCAGTTAAAAAAAAAAAATCAACCCAGATTCACCAACCTGGCCACTTACCAGACACTTACTAGCACAAGCCAAAACAAGTGTGAATTTTAAAAAATGTTAGCAGAAAGGGTTTCAGGATTGATCATTCTTAATGTTTGTTCTTCATGGACATACACTCTTTTTAGAGTAGAGAAAGGGTTAATTCAGTGCTCTGACAAAACTCAATACAGGTAACAACATGCTGACTACTGATTTTTTCCACATACTATCAGCTGGATCTCAATGACAAGAGACCATGGTCCCTTTCACAGGGAGCTGTGGGAAACATCTGTCTGAATTGGTCTTGCAGGCAGTTTGTGAAACTGTATGAGATCTTCCAGGCTCTTTAGCACATAAATTGCAAAGTAACTGCAGAGCAGTTGTTATTAAAAGTCAACTAAGTATTTAGCAATGAGATGAAGACAAAAGAACAAGTAATTGATGGTTTTCTTTATGGTTTAAGTAAACTATCACCTAGAACTTTAGGCAAAAAATATCACTTGTCATTAATTTCTAGCTCAGTAGGTGTAAACTATTTGCAGTACAAAGTGAATATGACCTCATACTAAAGTACAATATTTTCTGCTGTCTGTTTAAACACATCAGGGTTGAAAGTGCAAAGGAGAAATGCCACTAAGGAAGGGCAGCTAAACTCTGTTTATGGTGAAAAAATCCTAGAATATAATGTGGTGCCAGCTCTCCAAAACAATCTTGGTGTGAGGAAGTAAATTATAAAGTTTGAAATGAGAAACTGAAAGAGGTCACTCTGCTTTTATTGAGCTTTTCCTGCTTGTCAGACCAGTGAGTTGTGTGTTATACTCCTTATGGGTCACTGATAGCCTATCACAAAGCCCCTCTGTTTGGATACCATCCCTGAAACTCCACCAGCCAGCAGAGCAGAAACACTAAGGTGGAGCTACCGTCCAGAAAGCTTCCCAGCACAATAGCTGCTGCTGTCATGGAAGGACAATAAAGTAGATTTTATGCTGGTATATTTTCCTCATCATATGCATGACAGAAAGTCTAATGGGCCTTGCTAGTTTCTTAGTGGCTTTTAAGACCCTATAAAATAGCCTATTATCAGTTAGATCTGTGTTCTCAAGATGTCTGCCTGAACATCAGAGAGCTCCAGCAGGAGCTATGTTTTCATTCCCCCAACTTGCATGGAAGAGATAAGCTAATTAGCTGAGAAACTAGAGAGGGAAACTATTAGCATCACAGAAGTGAAAACGAAAGCATCATGAGAATTTATAGATGGGGAACATCTACCTACCTACTGCTCTCTAAGGCCTGAAGGGGTTTTGTTGACTTACCTCCTTTTTTTCCAGGGCAAGGCAGTTTCTGCCAACAGTCCCAGTCAGCAGGGACTGGTTTAATATTTATGGAGAAACAAAATAGTCTGCTTACAGTCTGCTTACAGTTGGCTCTCCAATTTTGTGGAGTTTCAAAAGGAGATAACTGATAGAGGGCAAAAAGCCTGAGCTTCAAAATTACCTATGACAGAAGCTAGAGAGATTTGGGTAAATAAGTAGAAGGGGAGATGCTTCTCTTCTGCTCAGTGTCTGGCCACTGAAATTGCATCTCTCTGCCTTCTGCCTCCCTCTCGTTAGCCTAGGGCTGTCCTATGTCAATTCACTTGGTGCCAGTTCCATTTGTGGGACTTATACTTCCTCACCAGTGCCCCATATCCTCAATTCAGGATAAAATGCACATTTTTCTATTTTTTCCTTTCTCTCACTGGGATGAGCTATTGCAACTGAGTTCAGAGAGACAGTACTCCAAGAATAAAAGACAGATGGATTACATAATGTTTTTGCAGCATAACTTACAAACTTCGTTCTTAGAAAATAAAAAGTGATTGATTCTGGTTTCAGTTTTGCACAGATCCAGATTCACTGGATTTCACATAGACTGATTTTCTGTATAGAAAGTTAGCTGCTAGGAGGTACATCCATATCTCTCCTGAATATTGCAGAAGTTAAGGTTTGTGGTAAAAAGGAACAGAGAAACAGGAACAGACCTTGTTCCACTAAAATCATTTCTATTAAAGGTTTTATTCCTAGTCTTGACCACAGTTGTCCCCAAGCAGACTTTTCTTTCTGATTGATAAGGAGAATCCCTTTTCTTGTCACGTTCCTTTCTTGAGTTACTTTCCAGGAGGCTCCAGATCCCTAGCAGAGGATATACCACCAAATCTGCTCCAGACTGCTCTAATAGCACTTCTTCATGGCTATCCCCATGTTGGTTCTCTTTGTTCCACTTCCCTGTCTCATCACAAACGTGTTCCCATAAACAGATGACGGGCACCAAACTCATCCTCTTAAAGGAGTTTAAGGGAGCTCCACTTCTGAATAGCTCCTTTTTTTTTCCCATCAGCTCCTTCTCAGAAAACTTCTGTACATAGCAGCAAAATTAATGCAACAATCAATGCTATGTCTTTTTCCACTTAATTTTCCCTTAATATACTTAAAATACCTTCCTTTAAACATGCTAAGCTTTCTTAGTGCCATTTCCTGGAATTCCTGATATCTTCATGTGATCCCACAAATGCAAGCAACCATCTAGAGAAAAACATGCTCCAAGAGCCAGATGACAGAGGAGAAGCCACTGCTTCATTGTAATGGTAAATCTGTGTATGGGGTACCCAGAACACTTTCTGCTTCAGAATGTGTAAGTTTATGATGACACTTTGTCACTCTGCCCAGAACTACTCAGCTCAGGGAGATAATTATAAGTTAAATTTGCAACAACATGCCCAGTACTTCCTATGTTATTATACACAAAAAGTCAGTGACTACCAGGGCTCTCCCAAACAGTGTCATGAAAGAGGGTGCAGGTGAAGTTTCAAGTGGAGAGGTGTCTTGGTTTTTCCAGAGTACCTAGGTCAGAAGAGATGAGTATGCATCACAGTCTGTTTTTGCTGGTATGCCCAGGCCATTTTCAGGACAGAAAACACTTGTTGTATTACCTAAACATATGTATTACCGTTGTACTCAGGTCTTTCACAGATGTCTGGGAACAACCTGGCTTCTTGCACTCCCCACCCCTCTTCTATGCATTACAGTGTAAAGACACAGGATTATGTGGCTCAACGTCCTACAATAGTCCCTTTGAAGAACATGGGAAAAAAGAAGAAGTTAATAAATCTCTCTCATTTGCCTCTTGAAAAGGATGAAAGTTTTTCATCAACTATTAAAGAAATGTTTCTTCTGTTGAGTACTTGCACTAAACATATATATTTATGTAAACATTTTGTATATTTACTTTTGGTTTTGAGAGACATAATCCACATGTCACTGAGGTCAATAACATTTTAATTGCTAAAGAATTTTTTTTTTTTCTCAGAGCCACCTGGGAATGGTTAAAACAGGATACGGGGCTTTTATTCCAACTTGCCTTCACGAAATGAGCTCTATTCTCTCCTGCACACATGATAGTTGCTATGCATACAGATAGACCCTTAACAATACTATTCTGACATTTAAGTATTTCACCCTCTGTGCAGGACAGCCTGTTTGTATTTTTAAGGTTGATTCTTGAGCCAAATGCAAAGAGACCACTGTGTGACTCCAAGCTTATCTTCTGTACTCCCATTTAAAAACTTAATGCTTAGATGTGTCAGGTATCACCTGGGGATTTAAGCAAGAGGCTTTTTGCAGTTAACCCAATCCCGTGACCTGCTCTGAATTACCTTTGATTTTAACGCAGTTTAGTTAACTACCAAACTTCCTCTTCCATTAATTGCAATCAAATTCTCTTGACATGTGGATGCACAATAATTTCTATTTTGCCTCCTTAATGGCTCTATATATACTCTGTTACACCTTAGAGGAAAGATACCAGTGAGACACAGGTGGGGAAGGTTATTTTGTTGTGCTCACCTTCTCAAATCAGGTTTTCTTTGCTGAATGTTTTCAAAGTATCAGCATCTAGTTACCCTAGCAGTTGTCTATACAAAGGTTAGTGTCTCTTTGGTAAAAGTGCTTTCTTGCTTATTTGTTAATGGTTTCTGTTTTAGCTATAGTACAAATTCACTTTTGTTGTCTCTCAACATCTGGAAAAGGGGGATAATAGGCCCAAGTTCTGTCTCATTTCTCATCATTACTGATTGCACAGTTGTTAAACAACCTTTGTGCAAAGAACACTGTTCCTGGTCACTAGACAGGCACTCCTCTTGTTTGCAGGCTAAATAAAACCTTATATATGACCCTAGTCAAGGGTTGCAATCAGATTTTGCATTGACACTATAAGGGGGCTGAGCAGATAATAGAAGAAAACCGCCTTTACAGCAAATTGTACAAACCAGCACAGGCAGAGTCTTGAGTTATCAGTCAGATTTTAGATTCAGGCAGGGTGCTCTGTGGGATTTTTCTGAAATGACTATTGCTCCAATATCACTGTGAGCCAGACTGGTCACCTTACCCTGGGTCACTTCACGCTGCGCTGCGCTAGCCCACAGGAAGCACAGACAAGTGCAGCTGCACAGATGTGACACCTGCAACATCCATGGGATTGACTCCGCCATGACAGTCAGGGTCAATGTCTCTTGCAAGTCAGACTGCTCTTTCGCTCTGCAGCAATGCATCCTTAGTTTGAGCCACGAACTATTGCATTGTGCAGAATAGGCAGCAGGGGAACATTTTAAGAAGTTTCATTTCAGAAAATAAGGCAAAACCAGTGATGGTTACTTACATCAGTTTGCTAAATTATAACTGTTTGATAAATCCTTACTTACGGCAGGAACAAAGAACAACTGAAAAAGAAGCATCAAACAGAACTGGGCCTGGAGAGCCAGTATGGTGCTAGAATCTCCATCCTTCACTATACCTGCTGTTTTCTTCATTTCTATAATTAGACTATCAGAGACACATGGCACATATCCCATCTCCTTCTTCAGCAGGCTGACTTAACCACTTAGGGAATGGTGTATATGGTGAATAATCTATGTCTTCTTTCCATGACTGTTACAAAGACAGAGGCTTTATGGCAGAATCACTTATGTTGGCTTAGGAGACACATGGACGTGCTTGTACACAGCAATTGTTATCTTTTTGCCACCCTATTTTGCCAGTTCCTTGCAGACTGGTGCCTTTTGCTTACAACCCCCTGAGAATAAGCCAGATCACTGGTTATATTTAAGATATACATTAAATATAACTTTTGGTAAATGAACAACACCTCTTGAAAATCCTTATAAGAATTGTCCCCAGGGTATTTCCTTTGGGAAAGTCTAACTCAATTTTGGTGATTTAAAGGTTCTGTCTAGTTCTTTTAAATATTCCTTTGATGTTGTATTGCTCTGCTTGTAATAGATTGTTATTGCCCTATATTGAGTTTGCAGAGTGAAAGTAAATCTTTTGTGATGTGATTGTGCTACCCCAAACTCAATATTGTTCAGAGGTCCTTTATAACTCTCTGGTTTCTCTGCAACAAGCGGGACGAATTTTCATTTTTACTCTTTTAGATTTTTACTCTGTGTTCTGAAACTCTAAAGGACTATATTTACAGGCAATGTCTAGTGCACTTTTCATGAACTGAGAACTCAGTGCCATGGTGGGACCACTGTTATTTCCTTTCCCCCCACTGCTGATTTACAATACATATAGGGAGAGAGAAGGAGGGAGCGAGCACCTGTGCGTCCTGACATCCTAAAGTAGTACTCCTAATACTGTAGAAAACAAAAAAGCTTACAATTATGATGTCAATTATATCATGGTGTTTCTTGCTTTAGAAATAGGTAATGTATACATTTGCATATGGTATCACCAGCCTAATTCTACTAGTATATTACTTATATTGGTGCTGTAAGCAAGTATAGTAACTGGCTACATACTGCAAGATGTAGGTAATGAGCGAATGGCATTCAGTATGCTATATAATATATAGCTATGCATTTTCTATGTTGTATCTATACATGCAAAAGCAAACATAAATGGCTATTTTTATGTCTGCCCAAATGTGGGGTTTGAGGACCCTTCCTAGATGAAGAAGTGGAATTTCACAAGGATCACATGAAGTACAAGCACTCAATAGTGACATCTACAGGTCAGGAAACCTTTTCTTTTTGATGTTCTGGGCCCAAACTGTCCCGAGAACATTCACAACCTCTGAGTGCATAGGACTCTGGCACAGGTCCTGACTTTCTTCCTAGATTACATGCACAGAGAAGCATGAGCACCTACTTGACTCCTCAGCCTCTGTCTCAGATTGCTAAGAGCTCTCCAAGGTCAGCGAAGGTAGCTTTAGGGCCATATCTGTAGTAGGCTTTGCAACATGTCCCACATGTCTCAACAGATGTGTATGACAATTCCCACTTCAAGAGCACCATCCTTATGTTTGATCTTATTCATCACAACCCTTTCATCTGAGAGGCTTGTCTGCTGCATCCTTTTACAGTAGAGTCTTACATTAAAACAAGCAAAACTTTGGTGGAAGATCACATTTCTTAAATCAGGCAATTCACATATTAAGTTTCCTCTCCCCTCTTTTGACAGTATTTGGTAGTGCCAGTGAATGTAGGATAGGGTTTTAGTATTTTTTTGAAATGATTGTATTTTTATATGAGGATATTTTCATTTGTCATTCTGACAAGTAGCTTACTAGACAGAAAGAAAAAAATTGAGACAACTCTCACCTTATGGACAGATCTCTCTAAATATCAACTGTTCCCAAAGCCTGTGTGTTTCCCTAAATGCTTTGACCTCTTTTAATGTTCAGATTTAGTCTGGAAAGCCACATAGACTGCAGAGGTAGTGTTTCTTCGGCTCAAAAAAGGAGTGTTCTTTTTTTTCCTCATCTTTGTATTCACAGAAAATATCTGTACTGCCTAAGGCTATTCAGGACAGAGACTCAACATTTACGCGGGTGAATAAAGCAAAAAAAAAAAGAACATAGTTTGTCACTACTGTGTAGCTCTTCTTGTTTCATTTCAGTTTTCATTTGGAGTCTCTTTTTGTGTGCACACATACTTCTAGGGAGGTAGGATTTCATTAGAAATGCTGAAGAAAACCAGCCTTAATTAGTCTGAAACACATCAGTAAACTCAAGCTTGCTGGTGCAGAGTCATGTAGTGTGAAAAGCTGATATGCTGGGGTCAGTTATGGCAAGTTAGTGGTTTAGTAAGACTCCCATGAGTCTACCTCTCAAAACTATAAGCGGTCAGCAGGACAAAATAACCTTGATCAGCATTCAAAGTCATGCCTCTCTGGACAGGATGGTTAGCTACAGTTTTCTGCCTACTAATGTTGCAATTATTCGTGGTGCCCTTTGTATCCTGGTTCTCTTATTCTAAAATGCTTGGCTCAAACCTTTTTCCCAGGTGAGTGTGCTTTGACTGTCTGTAAGTTAAAGGTCCTTTGTGAGATATGGCTTTGACTCAGAGAACATGATCTGTGAACATTTTGTAAGCCATTTTGGGCTAAAATCTGCTCTGACATTCAGGCAGGCACCCCATGTGGTACAGGCAGTGCTGGCTGGGCCAACAGACATACCTGCAGTGTACCAGACTCCTTTTATTGAACTAGGCTGAAATTTTATTGAGACCCCGAAAACATTTAGAGCACAACAAAAAGCTGGTTGTCAGGTTATTTTGGGGGTGGGTTTTTGTTTGTTGAGTGGGGTTTTTAACATCTCCAGATGAAAAACAGACTTTGGACTTGTTGGCAATGCTTGTGGAGAAGTGAAGACGGACATGCAACAAGAAATTAAGAAGCCAATGCACAGGGAAGTCCTAGATTGGATGCAGTGAGGGAGTTCGTGTTTGGCACCAGGCCACAGGTGTTACAGAAAGGATAATGTCCTCACCCAGATCAGTAAAGCTTGGCTTGATCAGTTCATTTCAAATACTGGGATTCCATTCCCACAAGAACAAGAGATTTAAAATCAAAAGTCTATTGAGAGTCCTATTTCTTATTTGACAACTTTCCTCTGATTAGGAGGATGAAGCTGTCTTGAGAGGGAGGATGAGCAGGTCTAGAGCAGAGATTGCTGGGCATTCATATGAATTTTTGGAGCAGAGGTTTGGAAAAGAAATGAAAAAAAATAAAAGAAAGTTTTCAACGTTACTCTTAAAATTGTAGATTCTGCAATAATGTGAAGTGGCAGAAATCACTGGTATCAAACAAAAAATGTAAATGTGAGACACAGAGCAGTACTGCAAAGCATTGATGGCAGTAACTTAGACAGTTATAACTAAGATAAGCATTCACAAAACCACAGATGTGTTCCAATTGACCTGCTCATTTCTTGAGTGTAAACTAACAGACTCACGAAAAAACTCAAAACATCCTCGCATCCTCAAGAGCTTCCCGTAAGAGAGCAAGGAAGAAAAGGCATGTTCCAATTTTCTCACTGATGTGACTGGAGAAACCACAGAAATGACCCTAGAGAGACTTCAGGGAGGCATTTATTGGATTATGAGAGACTGCCCAGATTACTACAGGGAACATGGTAAAAGTGCTACTTGGAGACAATCCTCAGCACAGCCTAGTGGAGTCTCCCAGAGAGGTAGGGAGAAAAAGAAGCCCCAAGGCCAGTTTTGCCTATTTCATTGGGTATTTTTACTTCCCATATCTATGTGGAGATCTCTCTGACTGATGTTCAGCTTTCTTTGTAACGATTTTATCACTGCTACATAACACATCCCAAGGCATTAACAAAAGAATAATGCTTCTGGACAGCACAGCTGATCACCAGGCTCTGATACACGGAGCTGCCATCATGTGTCTTTTCACCTACTGCCTCAACAGAAAGGAAGCTGGAAATAAGAGGCGAGGAGCCAGTGCCCAGTGACCACAGGAGCGGACCACAGGAGGAAGATCACCTAACGCATTTTGCGTTTTCATTGTTAGCTTTGTCTGATCCTGAAGTACAGGTGCTGGTAGGTGAGTTTTTCTAAGGTCACTCCCCCTCTTCACACTCTGCAGTAACTCTTTCGCTGCCCCATGTTGAGAGCTGTCACACACCCAATGCAAAACATTTTTAGAAGTTATGCAGAAAATTGACAAAGAATTTACAAAAGTCTTCTGATGATGAAGGATTTGAGATGACAGAGTAGGCTGAAAACAAGAAAGATTATACTTTCAGTCTTTTTGGAGCCTGTCTGCTTTGGGTCGCATATACACAATAAGGCTTAGTGATTTTGCTGCTTAAGGAAAATTGTGGCTGGAATTTCTGAATTGTGAAATGTTTCTTTTGCCAATAGGTAGCAAAGAAATAAATCCAAACATCACCTTTCCCTCCTTTATAAGGCCTTTACCCCTCTTTACCAGTCTTTGTGAGATCTATTTTTCCAAAGAGTTAAACTGGGTGGTTCTCAGGAGTTTACAACAGGCATAACTGCTTCTGAAAAACAATCTGATACATTGAACTAGCAAGGCCCTGCTCTTTCTCTCTAATCTTTCAGCAGGACCCAAGGGAGGCTAAAGCTGAGATCAGTCTATTCTCTCCTCGAACTTTGATTCGCTATTAAATTCCGCCTAATGACGAGGACTTTGCCATCTCACGTTCATCACTGGGTTATGCGCAGAACAATGTGGGCCTGGTGGCGCATAGAGGGACATTGTTCCTGCCTCTCAGTTGCTCTGTTTGAGCAGCACCACGTGAAAGTCCCCATACACAAGAGACATGTAAAACCAGCAAGCAGTATTACTCTCCAGGGTGCAACAGTAACTCAAGTCATACCTTGTGCGTGGGCATTTGTATTTACACGATCTCCTGTTAAGTTTAGAAAAACAACAACAAAACCTACAAAAGAATAACATATAAGCAAATACTGAAGAACTCAGTGGAAAATGAAGAGCAAAGCTGTGATGGAGAAGTATTGTGCATGTCCACCGCCCAAGTGACTTAATGATCTGTGCTAAAATCCTGTACCTGAATTTGTGCATCTGTGCATATGAGAAAACAATTTTTATAACCTTTCAGATCCCTGATTTCTTATCTAATTACAAATGGCACAGATTTTAGAAAGTCAGCATGTTCTCCCTCACTAATAATAGCCACAGAAAAATTCATATGCAGATTTCTATGCCATTTTACAGAAGTGCCCTAGCCAGGAATAGTACTCATTACCCCTCAGAATAACTCGGTTTTCTCTGCTGTCCTGAGATTTTATTGATTTCTGTCTGAGATTACCCAAGCAGACACATGTACATGTATCTCATATAATGTCAGCTGAGTGCTGCAATCCAAGCTGCACAGATTGTGCTTTGGGATGCTGTATACTCAAGGTTGGCACACACAGCAGCATTATCCCTGGGATTGCAGGATTATCAGAAGGTCAAGCAGGTGGCCAAAATCCTCTTCTCAACCAAGACTATTCCAGTAGGTACCAGCCTTACCGTACTGTATCAAGGACCACAGTTCACAGTATTTGTTGATCTGTGTTTTTACATCCCTATTCTACAGTTCCAAAGTTACAAGCAGGCCATTATGGGTGCACATGGAGAAGCTGAATTTTGCACGTTATTTTAGCAGACACAAGCAAAGAAACAACAAAAGCCTTAACATTTTTGCTAGAATCACTTCTCTCTTCAAATGCTATGTTACTCTTTCACTATCCTGCTCCAATAACATGCTCAGTACATAAACATTGTAAACTCTCTAGGGGCAAAAAGAACTGCAAATACTAGGAAGCAGTAATCCTGACATGAAGCATTTTCTATGCTAGCAATTTCTTGGAAACTACAAGGATTCTGTCTTCCCTTCATTCTCTCAGCTTTGTCTCTTAAAAAAAGGCCACACATATCTTTAACAACAAGTTCAATTTTGTATTTGAAATATTTTTCTAAACTACTTTTGCAACTAAACAAACTAGTTTAGTTTTTCATTCACTGCAGTGCACACAGCTGGTGCCTGAACATCTTAGCTCAATTTTTGCTAATCCAGCTCATAGGAGGTTTTGTGTCCTTTATTTCTCTTTCTGCTTTTCTAGTGAAGACATTTTAAAATGTTTCATTCATAATGATTAACCCAAAAGAGCAGTTCATTACAGGAGCAAAATGAAGTAGAAGGAAAGTAGAAGAAAAAGCCTAATGCCACAAATCAAAAAATGTTAGACATTTTTATGTTGCTCTACATGCACTCATGTCAGCTTGATTCAGGAACACGTCTAAAATTATGCCAGCATCAACAGTGCTTAAGGACAAAGAAATCCATTCCCTCAAGCACAAAGCTCAATCTGATTTTTCTCATAAAGGCTGTAATGAGGTTTTCGTTTGAGTCACTAGAACAAACTGATACAGACACCAAAGTAGGTACTAGACCCGAATCCACTGAAAACCAAATTTTAACAGGTTTACAGAAGTTTAATATCCAGTAATTAATATCCAGAATAATAGATCAGAAAGAACTGTTAAAAATAGAACTTTATCTATTGGAATATCACCATTGCTAAAAATAACTATGGTTGAAGTTACCTTTTCAGTTATGAGAGGACTTTATGTAGGCTCAGATTTAGTGAGGGCACTGAGATTTGCACATATTAGATCACAAAATACTGTGATGATATAACCCTCACAAGGGAAGAAAAACTGAACTTCAGAAAACGGCTCTTTTGTGTTATGTTTATTGTCTAAAAGGTCTTTTAACTCTTTTTCTGATTATACAAACAGAAGAATAATGAAAGATCTAAGTACCTAGAAAGAATGTTTTAACCCATGTTTCCATCAAAGTGAAACGAATTACTCTGCTCTTATCTCTGAAAGGAGATCCAGTCTCAGAATAACTTGCCCTCTTGCAAGGATTTGCCCAGTACCAAAAAGGAGAGCTCCAGATTGAAAAGGAAACCATTGGCTTTGTGAAATTTTTTTTATTGCCTGCTACATCCTTTTCCATATCGTGCAGTCACGTGTTAAAATTCATTTACCTAACAATTTCTCTCTCTTTTTAAGACAGTGATAAATAAACCTCATCACACTTTACTTGTGTCTCCTGGTCATTTTGAAAGATAAGGCAGAGCCCTCCTGTGGGATTACCCTGTGGGTGTTTACCAGGTGTATGCCAGAAAAGAGAATGCATGGGCTAGTGAGTGTAAGAAGCAGTGCCTCATCAAAATCTGCCTTTGAGGGGAAAGAGCAAAGCCCACATAAAACACCTTTGCTTCTGCAGTTACCATTTCACTGTTTGTCTTATTTTGTGCAGTTTCTCAGTTGCTTGCTCCACAAGCCTGTTTTGTACTTGAGAAAGCAACTGCAGTATGTTGAGCAACCTATCAGATCAGACATTTTCAAATTATAGCAATTTAAGTTGGATACCAGGCAGCTCTGTTAAGGTAATGGATCTGTAAACCTTACATAGATTAATCCTTGCTTATGATGTGGGCAGTTTCTCCCCCTCCTTCCCTAAGACAAGTGAGTCCTACCCTCCTTCCTGAAACATCCCAGGTTCAACCCCACACGTTGCTCCCAATAACCTTATTTGTGGCCTATAATGGATTTTATGCTGAAAATTAAATTTTACATCAAAGCAGCACTTCTATTCCCACTTCTGCTCAGCTGAAACCATCTCGTACTACACTAACACTTTGACTTGTCATTGCATCAGGGGCAGAAAGTGGCATTTCTTTACTACATAGACATATATGGACAAGAGCCACTTATAAAAACTACACAAGTGAATGATCCCTCAACACCTAAAGCCAATCTACATTGTCAGCTACATTCATGCAATTACACTGAAGGTGGGGCAGGTAACAGAAATATGAAATGTGATTGCCCACCTTCAGGAAACTAAGGAAATCACATAACTTTTAAGTACAGGACACTTTTTCAAATGGACTTTGAATAAGATGTAACTGCTCTGATCAAGACTATGACAACTATTTTTCTTTATTTAACTTTGCTTCTTTGGGTTTTTGTGGTTTTTTTACAGAAATGTTTGAAATCAATAACTATTTCATAAAGCAATTGTTATTTCAGGTAGGAGGAAAATTTCAAACCTCCACCTTGCCTATGAATCATAAAAATCTACAAATTCTAAACTTTGAGTCAATTGTTCACAGTGCAGGAGAAGTAAAAAGATTGCAGTAATATCATGTTTTCTTCCATCTTTCACTCATCTTTCAAAACTCAGATGTGAATGGATTTTTCTCTTCTCAAAGCCTTTCCCCTTTAAATGCTTGTTGTCTCTACCACTGATCAAGTTTCTGAGAAATTACTTTATGTAAAAGATTGAGCAAGATAAAGTTGCCACATTTCGTTTTATCTTTTTGGTCGAATTATTAGGACTTAAAGTTGTGGTGACAAGACTGCTACCTTCTAATAGGCCTTGTTGCCATGGGAGTGGACTTTTTGAAAAGAACAAGGCCCAAGGCCACCAAGACCTTTTTTTGCTATTATTTCCACCCTCAGCCAACACAGAAATCCTTAGTCACAGACAGAAAAATGTGGTGTAGTATACACAGTAACACTTGCTGACAGTGAAAAACAAAAGGAGTGGAAACTAATACTGCAGAAAGCTGAATTGCATCACAGCCTACAAGCAAAAGCATTTCTCTCCTATAAATGAAATGCTTTGTACATCCAAACAATTCCCTTGCTCTGTGTCTCTGCAAAGATAAAAAGGGAAGAGGGCTGTCATCACACAAAGTAGGTATTTTGGAATCGACAGGAATTTGTTTTCCTCTGGGAAAAGAAAACACCATGTGGCAAAAACAGGCAAGTGAGCAAAAAGCATCTGCAAGTGGTCCACCAGCTCTGGTGCTCAGCCACCAACTACACCTGGAGCAGGTGTCAGTCCTCTCCAGGAAAGGATTGCCCTTGATCTGGACAGGGAGACTTGATTCTGCCATCCCATATTGAGAAATGCCTTCAGTTGAATAAAGAGCATTTAAATCTCAGTTAATGGACTCCACCCAGAATCACCCATGGAAATACAAAGATCAGGGGACAGGTTGGGAAAATCTAGTGCCTTTCTGTTAGCAAAGTTTTCACAGGATTAATGTCTGCATTCAGTTGAATCTTTAATTAAAGAAGTCTATCAGGTAAAACTCTGACTGCAAACTGATTTTTGAAATTTAGCACATTCTACGTGGGTGAAGGCTCTGAGATTTGTCTGTAGTTCAGCAAAACACATGGAAGATTTGTGGTAAGAGACGTGTAAATATTGTGTGGAGGCTGATGAAAACTGTAAACAATTTACCCATGTGACAAATGTTTACTATCATTTTCTACTCACAGCAATTAAAAAAACCCTAGCTTTATTAATATATTTTATTAATAAATATTTAATATTTATTAATATTACTATCTTTATTAAGTCAATATTAATTTCACTGCAATCTAAGACTAAAAATAGGTATCACAGCAAGAAAAGATTTAATTATTATTCCCCAAAATTGTAAGTTAAATTCAGAATGTTTCCCAAAGAAACCATCATATTCAACACCTTTTTCAATTTTCAAATTCTTTTCAGCAGACTTCCAGGATGAGCATTTGGACGCTCCTGCAAGCACCTCAGTAACATACTTAGACCTAGGAGGGATAAAGCCTCCACAGGGCACTAACTCACACACCTTAGCTGAGCCTTATTGTAGGAAGGCAAGGAGATAGTTGATGATATGTAACTAGTGATTTGTCTTTTAAAAACAAAACAAATTAAAACTGAAACCAAAATATCAAGAATAATGTTGCATTGCATGCTGAGATGCAACAAGAACAACAACAAAAAAACCAACCCAAGGAACCCCTTCTACGCCAAGTCTTTTCCTTCTTGTGTTATCATCTAAAAAAACAGATACACAAGTAAATTTACTGGACAGAAAATGCTTGTTAACTGTCATTCCTGCCTCTTTGGGAAACAATATTCAAAAGTGACTGAAATAGCAAGAAAATATTTTTACTCCAGCTCTAGTCCTTAGTCCCCACCCTTAAAGAAAAAACTACGAAGAAGAAAGCAAGCAAGCACCTTTATTTTTCTGTTACTCTTTGAAACGTAAAAATTGTTTCATCTGTCTGGGCTAATCTACATGAAATTTTAAAACACCTTAACAAATGAACTCAGTTAAAGCCTAGTTTATTGCAACATGGCTCCTTAATGGTGAGCTCTTCTCGTTTTTGCTGATTGGCAATGCTACTTCTTATCAACAAGACACATTTTTTTTCCTCACGTGGTAGAAAACTTTCTACCAAGTCCTCTGAAATTAAATCGTATACAAACGGTACTACTGCAGTTTATACTAGAGGAAATTGTTTAGGATGTCACCAAAAGGCATAGTCCTGGAGATGAGTTTAATCAGGCAAAATTACTGATTACTAGTATATTGTTATCAGAATTGTGAGAATGTATAAATCTGTAGGTAAATGAAGCTGCTCCCTCGATACATCTACAGAGCTATATTAGTTGAGTCAGATAAAACCATAATACTCTGTCTTGAGCAGTTGACCTTGAGCAGTTTTTATCTCCTACGAGAGAACAAACAGTTGCATTCAAATAAGTGATTTAATTGGAGATGTGAGCAAGCAGATACTATAGGTCAAGCTGGATGGATCAAGGCATCTCAGCAGCTGCAGAGAACAGGCCAGAGCAAGTCTCCTGGACCAGATCTAGGAGGCGGATGTGGGTGCTCAAGGGGAGGGTACCCGGGATCACAAGGGCTGTAGATAAGGCAGTTTCTCTCCCCATCTCCCACTACTAATCTGCACTGCTCATGCAACATCCTCCTCCTCTTCTGTTTGGGGCTTCCATCATCAATCAATGCTTTTTGCATTTACTCCCCTACAAAATCCTCTCTTGATTCTGCCACCAGAGCATCTCCCAGTCACTTTCAGTCATTTACCAAGTTTGCAGAAAAGGATTATAAAAGGAATCAGGCCTGGAAGGAAAGGATCAGTGAAGAGAAAAGTCAGGACCACCGGACTTTCTATGCTTGTATGCATGGGAAAGGGCACATAACAGCTGTTGATGCTTGGGATAAAATGTGAAGTACTGGTACTACTATCAGCTATCATATATGTGACTAATTCATGCTAAGTGTAAATAGGTAGCTCATGATGAAACAATATGCTGCCCTTGATCCCTTGCTGGCTGTTAAATGAATGTAATGTTTAATAAAAAAAATGTGAACAGAAAGAGGTTACAGTGTAAAATAATTCCAATGGCTGTCATAATCTGCTTTCAGAATATCTTTTAAATGTTGAAGCAAAATAAAGTCTCTAAGTAATAACAAAGCAAATCAAATAAATTACTCTTATGACACATTAAATCATAGAATGGTAAGTATATTGAAGAAGAATGCATATTTTAAGAATTAAAAGACTAGAGTTGAGGACTAGAAAGTACTGGCAAGATATTCACTAACTAAGGAACATCATGGTTCTCTGCTTACTTTTGTTATAACTACAAAGAAAAACATCAACTAATTTCCTGGAATGTCCTTGTGTACAGTTTTATTCCTCACATACACAATGTTGTTCTTCCCACTTAAAACAAGCATTTTATCTTAAAAATTCTTGTTAATATCAACAGAATGCCAAATTTTCTTGAAAGGCCCTGGGAGGTGCCTTTAATGCTCTAATCCTAAATTACATAGACATCACTTCAACTTAATTTATGTAGGAGAAATGTCAAGTGTCCATGAGAGTGGACCTCCTGGGAAGCATTCAGAAATGTAGATGTAAGGCCCATGCTTGTTCCTTTTTAATCACATACATCCTTAGACGCAGAGACTTGAAAGTGAGTAGGGGTATTGTCTTGATCTCCACCTTTTTCCAGACATTTATTTCAGAAATGCCTTTGTTTTTAGTGCTCAAATTACACTATCGATCTTCTAAGGTAGTTTCATAAGCACTGGACATAGCACTTCATAAAGAAAATTGTCAAGCAGACATCTTTATCAGCGTTGCTGTAATCAGTTCCACTGATATTTCCAGCTATGCTCAGGTGGCTGAACATTTATATCAGACTCTTCCTCACAGACTTCCTCAGACTTCGAGGACGACCGGCACAAGTAAAAAGCTAAACAGATCCACATTTCCATCTTACCTCCTACCTCCACGCCCTGACAAGCACATGTTTTTACACCAACTTTCTTCTTTCCTCTGAGGGGACAGTGTACTGAAGGGAAGCACAAATAAAAAGCCACGGTCTTTAAATTTGATTTGAAGGTGGTGAGTTTTGTGATGGTTTTGATCTCCTCCAGGCATTCCATAATCATGGGCCAAGTTGCCTAGAGATCTTTGTCTCCCACACTTCCAAGTCTCTCTGTTGTGGCTGACAGATCCATTGTTTTGGAAGCATGTAGCTGTCATGGGAGGTCATGATCTCCCAGGCATGAGGCAGTCCCTTCCTTACTTTGGGTTGGGCTTTGAAGATAAAAATAGTAAATTTGAACTTGGGCACAAGTCCATTTGATAGAAAGCCTTCCCTTTTCCTCCTTGAAAGCTTGTGCCAGTAGGCAGTGGGCATCACAACAGCAAACCACAGATTAGGATGGTGGTTAATAACATAGTGATTTAACAGCCAAAGCTGAGTCAGGGCCCATAGTGCCTGTGATATTGCAAACATATAGTAAGTAACAATCACTGAGCCAAAATCCTTATGTTTGAAGTTTATATTCCTTATGTTGTGAATCCTAACTTGTCACCAAAAAACATCCACAATGACACCAGTGCAACATCAACAGGACATTGCCTTCTAAATTTAATCTGAGGATGAAAACCAAAATTTCCTAAAAATTAATCCCATGCAAATCATTTAAAAAAAATGCGAGACACATGCCTGCTCATATATGAGGAAATTAAAGAAAACCCACAACAAACACATTTATGTTACAACCTTGGTGTGCATATATCATTTCAGTGCATATTATCTTCCTCTGTAGAGAGAAAGTAATAAATATTAATATAGGCAATATTTGCTACCACTAAGCTAGCAGGCACGTGCTCAGTTAGTCCCAGTAGAGCCCTTCCTTATGTTTTTCTCAGGCACCAACCCTGCCGCTTTTTGTGCAACTCCAATTATTATTTTTCTTTTATTTCTACACTGATGCTCTGTCATCTATGGGTACCAGCAGAGTGGATTAGAGCTGCCTGTCAGCTTTCTCTGCCTGTGCGAGCTCACAGAATAGCTTCAGCTCATGGCACGCTGGCCCTGCTCCTGCTCCTCTTGGCAGAAAAATCAACTCCAGTTTCTGGCAGCACATCCCCCTGGCACACGACAGATGTGGGGCTGCCCTTGCCTTGGTGCAGCTGGGTAGCCTAACAACAATACTGGCCGGGTGCTTGTCTAGCTTTTTCTGCTGTTATCCTGAAATAAAGTGCAGTTATAGCGGTCTTTCAGTGCGTACACAGAAGACTGAACAAGCACTACCACACTGGAATATAGCAGGGTGAAAAAAATACAAAGTTTACAAAGTTTAAGAAAAACATCTTTAAAAGCAACAAAGTTGTTGGCTGGTTAATGTTGCCTGCACCCAATGTCATGTGCTCATCTGCTCCTGCACCCCAGCCCATGTCAGCAACTTAGGCTTCACTGAGCGATGACCCCTAATTTATGTAGGAGAGATATAACCAGAGACCCAGGACTGGAAAAGAGCAAGCTGTAAAGGGAAGCATTTGTATTCCAGTCTGCTACCTGAAGGAAGCTGCCAGTCAATCCCTCTGCTGAGAGGGATTGTCATACCTGAGAGCTGCTTGATCCTTGCTTGCAATACAGATTCACCCAATGAGCACCCTCATGTATTAAGGGCCACAGCTATACACGTTAGTCAAACAAAGCTGCCTGAAATGTAGGCGACTGCTGGAAAGGCAACCTGTTGCTGGCCTATTATCCTAACATACAAACACCATCCTTCAGGGAGTGCAAGTGTGCCATGCTAAGGGACAGGCAGGGGGCTGTAACCTCCCTGCATGTTACATTGCTGCCCAGTACCACCATGGGCACACTGTGCACCTCTGACAGCCCTACACTGGAGAGGACTCTGGGAAAGAGCTGGCCATTAAATCCCTCTGTATCCTCAACTGTACCATGAACTGCAACATAAAAAGGTCAAATTCTCCCTTGGCCAGGTAGCACTGCTGTATTATGAAGCCGGGCAGACAAGAACATTAAGTTATAGCAGGTAAAACCATCATCTCAGGGGCCAGAGAGGATGAATCAGGAGGAAAGAACCTTACCAGCATTGTTCATCCCTTATTCACCCATAAAACATTTTATTTAACAAAGTTGCCAGCCACTACTTTTTCATGTGGTTTACAAAATCCATAGATAAGTTGTCACATAGACTTGAAATGTTGTTAATCATATTAAAACCAGAACAAACAAGGCACTTCATCATTCATTCTCAGCAAGAACAAATGTTTGTCAAATGCTGCAGGTAGAGGTAGTTCACAGTACTCAGGAAAGCCTCATTGAGTCAGCTAGAGCCTCCCAGTAGGTGCACTTGCTGAGTTTTTCAAGATGCACACTGGTTCTTAAAAAGGGGATAGGTTTTGTGATGCTTCTCTCTCCTCAAATGCATTTCTGCATAGAGAGAGTTGCTCTCACCAAAGCACAGAGCAGACTTTTGCTCTAGCTGGGCAGCTTTTGCAAATCAGAATGCTTAGAGTGAGGCAGCTGCACCACAAATTAAATTTGAAACAAGAACCCAAACTGAAATATACCCCAGTCAGTATGGTGGAGGAGAATATTTTGGCTTGGGGACAAAAGTTGTAGATTTAGATTTTAATTTTCCAAAATGTAAAAAAAAAAACCCAACCCTACAAAAAGTATTAATGAAAACACTAAACCTTATAAACAACCCAAATCATTGGCTTTTCTTCTCAGGAATAGGAGAACAACAAAACTTCTGCCCAGCTTTTCTTGCAGCAGTACCTATCAGGTATGAATAGCACAACTCAGATTTTTTCTTCTGCTTTTTTCTACTTATCCAGAACAGAAGCCTTCACACTTGTAAGTATAGTAAGAAATAAAGAAATATTAGTAAAAAAAGAATAACTCACAAAATTGAATTACTTGGTGCAAAAATTGTCATTCCTGCAAGTAATATTGTATTTGTTTTTGTTCAACTACATTAGTTGATTTTAGTTTGTTTGTTTGTTTTTAAATGATTGGTACTGAGGTTTGGATTTTAAAAATTAAAATTCATACATTATTCAAGTAATTAATTACTTGATGAGTAACACACCTTAAAAGCTACTTCATTAGGTTATCATTGTTTCTATTTTATAATCATGCCACCTTCTGCTGTTTTATGGCATGAGGCAGCTTTGGGTAGCCCAGAGTCCAGAGATTCCCAGATACAGAAGAAGACATAAGTTATCAGACAGCCTGAAAAGAGATCCTGAACACTGGGAAAAGAGTCCACATATTCGTGGTTGAAGGGCATGGGGTAACTGTGTCAGAGAAGTGGGGGAAAGAAACCTGATGCGGAGGAGATGATGCCTTTTGTGATATCCTCATGTGCAAACAAAGGGACCTGGGCGGCAGGAAGAGCTCTTAGCTACAGCTTCCAGTAATCCACTTGCTCTGGCAGGCCCTGAATTTGTTGACTTTCAGCACCTAATTCAAATGTTAACTAAACACTTAAGCTGCATGTGAGAAGGATGTTTGGATGTTTTGCCCCTTCAATTTTTATTTTGACAGTTTATTTGGTTCAGTCTCTTTGGGTCTGTAACAGGGATACTTGTGAAAATCCAAACTGAGAGGCTTCTAGTGCAAAAAGAGAGCATGAGAAAAATAAATTATTCAGAGCAAAGTCTGGGAAAAGGGATTCTTGAGTGTTATGGGACAGGAAGATGAAGGAACAGATCACTCAAATCTCAACCACGATAACTTCATTTTGTTATAGCAATGAGTCACTCTTAGTCTCTGCTTTAGTATAATACATATTAAATGAAAAAAAAAATTCACAGGCAAAGAAATACTGCTTCTTTGAGAAGTAGCGTGGAACAACAGAAAATTAGTTCACCTGTCAAAGTATAGCAAAAAGGTTCAAAAATGACATTGAAGAGGGGTAAAACTCTCAGCAGAGAGGAATTGGGAGAAGTCTGTCAGAAGGACTGATATTCTGAATGTCTGACTTTTCCGCTGTTGATATCTTTTATGTACCTTCCAGGTTTTTTTAAACTAATTCTTTTATAGCCAAGAGTACTTAGGGAATTTTTAATCCCTAAAACTCAAGGCAGACAAAATGCTTTCTCTCTTCTAAATGGAGGGGAAAGCAATGCACAGGTGCAGTCATTTGTTCAAGGTCCCCCAAGGAAGTCACTGACAAAGTCAATTAACATCTTGTCCACTCAACTACAATGTCCTGCAGAGAAGGCGCTTCTATGTGATGTGGGTCAAATTCATTGCACGTGCCATACCCACAGACATTTAAAGTCTGTTCCTCAAAAAAGGTGGATAAAGCACAAATAACTTTTTATTTCCAAGTATTCAAAAATTTCATCCTAGCTCAGAGCTTCATCTTACACCAGTGTTTCACTATCCTATGTTACGTTTATGTAGATTGATGCATCTCTCCGTAAAATATACTGATGCAATATTTCCATTGTTAAGCTGTCAGTGAAATGCTGACCTTTGCTCCTTCTAAAACAAACTTTCCTGTCAATCAAAATCTTGTTATACATGGATATGACATTAGACCTACGAATAACAATCTTGTTGATGGACAGCTCATGTGCAATGATTCCTTTTTTAAATTGACCACAGTTTAAAGCCTTGAACAGGCAACTAATCACATTCCCCTCTAACCTGAAGGCTATGCTTGAAAAAATACAATTTACAGTCAAACAGACTAATTGCCCCAAAGCAATTGGAGGGTTGAAAGCATGGGGCTACACCTGAAAAGTAAAGGAAACAGAAAAAAATTGCAAGAAAACAGCTGAAGGTTGGGTAGAGTTTTGAGGTTTTTTTTCTGCCCTCTAAGAGGGCTGAGATTTAAACTGGGAAATTTTCAGCACATGACTTTTAACAACTACCAGTTTACAGAAAAAAAAAAAAGGTCAAACAAATAGTCAAATTTAGATGTTAAAATACAATTGATTTCTAAACCAAGAGAGTCAGTGACAAAAATTAGAGTCATCTTGGAAGCACTACAGCTTCCATTAACTTGATGAAGTCACTCTCTAGGAGACCTCACAATCTCTTTATCACAAAAGTAGCAGTAAGAAGCTAGCACCATTGGTTAACATGCATTTACCACTCACCAACTAAGTGTGTGGTTACAGACAGACTTCTTGACTTCAGGTCATGGAGTAATTTGGGTTGGAAGGAACAGCAAGATGTGTCTATTTCAGCCTCCTGATCAGCTAGGAGACCAGACCAGATTACTTGGGACTTTCTCCAGTCAAGTCTTGAAACCTATTTGTTTTGGTTGACAATTGAGTACTACTCAATTAGTAGTACTCAATTAGAGCACTTCCATGGAGAACAAGTTCCAAAGAACTCTGCCTCTGCCATCTTTTATCAAATAAGGACAATAAAAATTGCTGTGATAGAGAGGGAGGGAAAAGCATTCATTCATCAAGAAAAGTTAGAAAGAATGCACTTGTTTGAGCTTATCATTATAGCTTTCAAATAGATACCTGACTACATTTTGGTCTCTCTGCTGCTAAAAGGGCATCAAAAAAAGGCTTATCAGTTTCCTGCTATATCATTCATACACTCTTACTCTCTTTATAACTCAGAAGGTTTCAGTTAACTTGCCAGCGGTCATTCAGACTTAGTATCTTACTTTTAAAGCTCCAGCAAAGCAAAGTCATGTTAGAATGCAGAACCACAGGGGTCCATCCAGCAGAACCTGTTCGCACCACAGTTCTCTAGCATCCAAAACTCACCCACCCCCTGGCTACTCCTGCCCAGTAAAAAGATCCTGCCCTCTCCTCTGCACCAGACTCAAAGACAATTATAGCAGAACAGATAATGGTATGGTTGCCCATTTAATTCACTGAAACAGTTTGGGAGAAGAGTCTTAAGTATCAGAGATGTGCAAAACACCATGCTCCTGGTGTTTATGGGAACTTTTCAGCATTGATTTTAGTCATAACCTGGCCAATAGGACTGCACCATTGAGAATAATTCTCAAAGACAAGATATGGTGGAAAAAGCCCTACTTCTACACATACCAGATGCTGAATGATACAGTAGCATCACATTTATTATTGCCGTATTAGACTGTCAGACCAACATCATCTACACAGGCCAAGACCACTTGATCTCACAGCTTCCAATGGAGTACTGAGGATTTCCTTAGGGTGCACCAGGATGAGGAAGTGGATTATTTCCCAAGAGTCCACAGTCCAACTTTTCCTTCTCTTTTTGCTTTATCTTTCTCATATGTACTCAGCTCTAACTGTAGCTCCTGCTTCAAAACTCAGAGAAGGGAAAGCTTTAGAAAACAGAACATTGGTTGCTGATCTGTTTTCTCTCACTTCTGACAGCTTTGCAAAGGAAAAATTTTTCTGTGCTAATAAGACTTCTCTACACGTAGGGGAAAGACAGCGCTCCTCAGCTTTACATAAGAGGAATAAATATACTTGAGCTCTTCAAAGAATAAAGGATTTGGATTTGGGGAAAGACTGTGAAGCTAAATCATCTTCTTGCACTACAGAACTTAGTCATCATTGAGCACTAGGACATCATCAATCTTAATCAAAATCTAAAGTGCAACAACTGGGAATCCTCTCAAGTTGTTTGAGATTTAACTCAACATTCTCTTTGTGATGACTTTGTGGAATGGCTAGGAAACTGGATGTGGGGACAGACATTGTTATAATATTGGAGGTTTTGTTACATAAAAGACTAAAGTTGAAAAGTGCTCAGTGCTCTTTCATGTTGGCAGATCCACCCCCCCTTCTGTGCTAAGCAACAACAAGCCGCAATGTTCTACCACCTACAACATGAGCATACTCAGATACAGCCAGGTGGCTTGCAGGACAGATTTCCAGAAACCCACTCCAGATGCTTAGCCACAGGGCTGCTCCCTTTCCTTTCTGCAAACCTCTTCTCAAAAAACCAACCCCCAGAAACTCTCCAAAAACCCACACCCTCTAAAAAACTCATGTCTCATATTTTAGAGTCTACAGTATTCATCAGGGCCACACCACAGGTCTGTGTAATTCACAGATCCTGTAATTTAGGAGAAGGCAAGAAAGAGTGGATTGATAACGAATCAAGAAAGAAGGAAGCATTAAGTTATTATACATTTAGTAATCATAATGCTACAGAAACACTACTGTAAGCAGCAGTGTTTTGGAGTAGCATCAGAGAAGATTCACTTTTACTAAACAGAAAGTTTTGAATTAATGGGAGTTTCTGATAAGAATTGAGAACAAAGTCCACAAGGAAACCAAAACAAAAAAGTTGAACTCTCAGAACCTGAAATGTTAGAGTCAAAGTCTTGTTGTTTTTTATAGGTGTCAATTTCAGATTTGGGAAATTACAGGCACTGTGATAAATATTTCAGGCAGTTGATTACAATGAAAAGTAATTAACCCAGCCTCAACAACAGGTGTTGTATGGGGAAATGCTGGCTTTTATCATGAAGTTGTGGGTGCATGTGCTAAGTGCATTCGTCATTTTCTCCTTTCTTTTATTTAGAGAATGCCCTGGGGAAAACATTCCAGTGCCAGCATTTATAGGATATAATGAAACCCCATTAAATATGTATCTGACTGCTAACAACTGGGTAGAGAAAGAGCAACCTAACTATGGTTATGCAAGGCTGTCCGTTCAGACAGCTTGGGCGGTAGTAGTAGTCCCATCTGATCTCATTATCCTATGCTTAACTGCTGGTTTTAAGTTGAGGGAGAGAAGTGTTCTTTTTTTGTGTCACTTTATTTCATTTTCTAAGAAATGCACACAATGAGATTCAAAGTTCTGCTTCACTTAGCAGAAATAGTCCAAAATACCCATAAGTGCCAGCATGGCTGTTCATAAATAATTAGGAAAAAAATGTTTAAAGTGCAAAATACTAGTGTTCAGAGAACTAGTGCATAGCATCTGTGTGGGTTTGGATGCTGCCATACTTGTTCATTCAGAGCCCACTCCTGACAGCCAGGCAGGCACAGACTCAAACACTTGTAAGAGGAGGATGCCAGAGACATTCAGATTCACATTTTTTATTCTCTTTTCCCACAGAAGTTGTCCTTACATAGAAAATGCCAATGGACATATTGCCACCTTCCTCTTCACCCTCAAATAAAGCAAAATATGTGCAAAAGTGTCTCTCCTTCCCTCCTATCTGCATTTGGAAGGAGATAGAGAAGCTGTGTGTCTGCTTTTTCTGGCTTCTTCTAACCTGATATAACCTTCCTCAGGCTCTGAGGGTCTTGAACATAAGATGACATATAGTAAAAATGGGAGCAGAGAAGCCAGGTGAGCTGCTCGTACAGAATGGTGGCAGGGGTAAAACTGCACTGGTTTTACTGACCTAAGTGATCTCTTCCAGACAACAAGATCCTCATCCTTCTTTTTTTTTTTTTTTTTTTTTTTTTTTTTGCAAGAGATATCTTGGGTTGCCTCAGTCTGCACATGATTGGTGATGAGTCAGGAGCAGCAGTTTAGCACAGGGCATTCTCTGTATGTATGGACTCCTTACAGCCCACAGGGAGAGTCAAGCTCTCAACTCTTCTTCAGGGGAGAAACAAATATAGTCAGCATTAGTGACCTGCAAACCCTCTGAATGCACAAACTTTGCATTTTCCTTTCCTCTTCACAGGTTATTTCTCATGAGGACTATGCAGCAATATGGAAAAGAAAAATATTAGTATAGATTGCTATGGTTTTCCTCTCCAATAATAAACTTAGCTGTATGCATTCCCTGAGGAAAAAGGCAAAGAAAATAACACTTATGACAGCACTTGTTATTTTTCTCCAGTAGGAATAGATACGGGGTATGTGTTTGCCAGGCGTGTTTGTTTGTCTAAAGATAAACGGAGTTGTCTCTCTTAAGCCAGTTACGTGATTTATGAGGGAAGACTTTTCATCCTCTAAACAGCCTTAACAGCTTCTAAACATGCTCATAAAGTGTAATGTTCCTCCCGTCTGAGGTTGCATGAGTTCAAAAGTCATCTCCTGCTTGTGCAGAGATCACCGCTGCCTCATAAACTGTGAATTTACGGGGAACAGGTTACATCCACTGACCCCCAGAGACAAAAGCCAAACCTGACACAGATTATTTAATATCTTACTGGCAAATGCAGCTCAGAACAAAAAAATATCTGACTCTGGGCTTTTGGAAGTCTGAGCTGGACTGGACGTTAAAAGTTGGAGGTTTGTAGGTTTGTCGTTTGGTTTGTTTTGGTGGCTTTTTTTTTTATTTTTTTATGGTGCCTGTCATATTACTCCCCATGATCAAATACAGATGTGAGCACCTTACTAAAAAAAAAAAAAAAGATAGTAATTTTCCTTATCATAAACATAAAGTGGTTCAAAAAACCATCCAGTCACATGAAATTACTATGACTGCTTATGGTGTCTTCAAGAGCATATACTTAGGCAGATCAAAAAGAACAAGCACACCACGTGAGGTGGGTAAAAATGGTATTTGAGGGTAAAAGGCCCACTCTCACTAGCAGATTTGGGTTTCAACATTAAGAGTTTATCTTAAACCTGCTACCTAAACAGTGACAAGCAGCTTCCAATCCAAGTACAAACACATTTATCTGTCAGAAAAGGCTTCTTGGGAAGACCATGCCTTGATATCTCAAGACTGACTGATAATTTTAACAAACTCTGTTATCTGGCATGGAGTTGTTTACCCCTGACATTCAGTAACACCACATCAGTGGGTGCGTGCACAGGCACACAGCATATGTGCCAAAACCAGTTGTTTTCTGGCACCAGAAGTCTTTCCCTTGCATAAATATTGCTGCACTGACAGAGGCAGAACACCATTGTCCTTCCCTGGCCTGTCAGCACAGGTCCCAGCAGCCCTGTTCTTCGTGCATACCACTGTGTCATCCTATCTCCTTCGTGCCCAGAGCTGCCTCTGCTCGCCCAGCTGTGCAAGGCTTCCCAAAAAGGGAAGCTGCTCTCCTGCAGGGAGGAGGAGCAGTAAACCAAACTGCAGGTAAGTGGCTCTTGTTATTTAACCAAATTCAACCAGTCCCACTGGAAGGGAAGGATGGATGCTGCCTAGGAATGGCCTGGCTGCCCAAATGTCTCCAGCAACTGAGGCTTTGTTCTGCAGTTTTGTTCTGCACTGAATAAGGTCTTAAGCAGATTTCTACGTCACCACATAATCCAGATAGCTGGCAGAGCTAGTAAATATACTTGCTACTCCTCTCAAAAATACATACATAGAAATTAAACCCATCATCAAGAAAACTAATTTCACTAAGAACACAAAGTAGATTCTATGGGTTTGTGTGGCCAGATTTTGGTAGCAGGGAGCTACAGGGGTGGTTTCTTTCAACAAAGAGCTGACAGAAGTTTCCCCTGTATCTGATACGGCCACTGTCAGTTGGCCCTAAAATGGACCTGCAGCTGACCAAGGCCAAGCCAATTGGTGATGGAGGTAACATCTCCGCGTATAACATGTTCAAGAAGGAGAAGAAATTTCTGCACAGATGCTAAGTGGCAGCAGCAACAGGGAGTGAGAATGTGAGAACAACATCTCTGCAGACACCAAGGTCAATGGAGAAGGAGGGGAAAGAGGATGCTTAGGCACAGATTCCCCTGTGACTTGCGGTGAACACCATGGTGAGGCAGGTTGTCCCCCTGCAGCCCATGGAGGACCACGAGGGAGCAGAGATCAACTCGCAGCACCTAGAAGACCCCACACCAGAGTGGATGGATGCCCAAAGGAGGCTGTGATGCTGTGGGAAGCCCACACTGGAGCAAGCTCCTGGCAGGACCTGGAAGCCCGTGAAGAGAGAGGAGCCCACACCAGAGCAGGTTTGCTGTCAGGACTTGTAACCCTGTGAGGGACCCATACTGGAGCAGTCTGTTCCTGAAGGACTATTCTCCCCATGGATGAGACCCACGCTGTGGCAGCGTATGGAGAGCTGCACCTCATGGAAAAGACTGCTGGAGCACTTTGTGAAGAACCATATCCTGTGGAAAGTACTTATGTTGGAGAAGTTAATGGATGACTATTTTCCAGGGAGGGACTCTACACTGTAGCAGTGGAAAGTGTGGGGAGGCCTCTTCCTGGGAAGAAGCAGCAGCAAAGTCCGTGTGCAATGAATCGACTGTAACCCCCATCTTCCATCCTCCTGCACTGCTGAGGAGGGAGAAGGAAAGAAGGGAGAAGTAGAGGAGGTGTTCTAAGATTCTTTTTTTATTTCACAGTTTCCCTGCTCTGTTCTGATTGCTCATTAATAAATCAAACCATTTCTCAACAAGTTGCGTCTGTTGTGCCCATGATGGTAATTGCTGAGCAATCTGCCTGTCCTTATCTTGACTCACAAACCTGTCATTGTATTGATTTCTCTCCCCCTGTCCAATTGAGGAGAGGGAGTGATAGAACTACTTAGTGGGCATCTGGCACCCAGAGCTAAACCACCACATAGATCTAACAGCAAGCAAGTTCCAGGTAGCTTTTGAATAAATTCCATAGTCTGAGGCTAGTAAAAATAAAGCAGTTTAATATCTTTGGGGAGATTTTTCTCCCCATTGTAACTTTTTGTTTTATAAGATTTCACCTGACATCTCTTTTAGCGTTATGAATTGCATAGTTTTGTTCAGTTTTCCAAATTATCTTTGGAAAAACTGCAATCACAAGTGGGATATCTAGCAACAGATTGTGAAATTGCAAAGCATCTTCAAACGTAGTATCTCTTGCCATATATGGAAAAATCCACTTGACCAAATTAAAGCCCCTGAAAAACTCTACTTGCAAGAGTTCAAACCGTTGACAGAAACACTCTCTGAGCTACTGAAAGGATGCTGCATCCTACAGCTCCAGGAACTAAATAATGATGAAGAGTCTCCCCTGCAGCTGCAGCCCTGGGCAGAGGAGCTGAGGGAAAGGAAGCCATGCTTGCCCACCCTGCTGCGGCTCAAAAAGCAGGAAGGATGGCAACAAAGACATCTGGAATAGCAATGATATGGGAAAGGGGAAATGGGTCAAACATAGGAGCTAGGCTGCTGCAAGGACAAGTAGTGGGTGCATGAAGTCCCGGCAGACAGCTTTGGACCCACAAGCCTCAACACTTCCCTGGGTTCATCAATGACTTCTGAACCCTGAGAGAAGAGTGGATTTTCAATCATCAGTAACAGTAACCTTCCAGCTTAATACAGAACTGCTGTTACCTGTAACTCTTTAGCTCAAGTCACAGAAGTATCTGGTCTTGTTAAGGACCAACATACACATATAGTGTTTTTTCCTGGGCCAGGTTTTTGGTAGCAGATGGGCTACAGGGGTGGCTTCTTTAAATAGAGCTGCCAGAAGCTTCACCTGTAGCTGACAGGGCAAGAGCCAGTCAATTTTAAGATGGACCCACAGCTGACTCAGACCTGGCCAATTAGTAATGGGGGTAATGCCTCTGTGAATAACTTATTTGAGAAGAGGTTGCTGCACAGTTGCTAAATTGCAGCAGCAACAGGGAGTGAGAATGTGAAAACATCTCCACAGACACCAAGGTCATTGGAGAAGGAGAGGGAGGAGGGTGCCTAGACACTGAAAGAAAGACTCCCCTGTGACCTGTGGTGAAGACTGTGGTGAGGCAGCCATATCCCTGCAGCCCATGGAGGACCATGAGGGAGCAGAGATCAACCTGCAGCTCATGGAGGACCCCACACCAGAGCACGTGAATGCCTGAAGGAAGCTTTGACTCTGTGTGAAGCTCACAGTGGAGCAAGTTCCTGGCAGGACCTGGGAGCCCATGGAGAGAGAGGAGCCCACGCCAGAGTAGGACTGCTCTGTTCAAACTTGTGATCCTGTGAGGGGCTCAGGCTGGAGCAGTCAGTACCTAAAGGACCGTTCTCCCAGTCTATGACCCACATTGAGGCAGGGTGTGAGTAGCTGCCCCCATGGGAGGCTCTGTGCTGGAGCAGTTTGTGCGGAACTGTAGCCCACGCAAAGGACTCACTCTGAGCAGTTTTTGAGGGACTGTATCCTGTGGTGAGGGACCCCACACTGTAGCAGTGGGAAGTGTGAGGAGGCCTGGCCCTGAGAACAAGCAGCAGCCAAGTCCATCTGTAATGAACTGACTGTAATCCCCATCCCCTGCACCTCTGGCAGGGGAAGGAGGGAGTGTCTTGGAGGAAGGAGGGGTGGGGGGAGATGTTTTAAGATTCTGTTTCACTTCTCAAAATATGGAATGTTTCATGAATTTGCATGTCATCCTTGTGCAGGGGCCATGCTAATCTTCTCTGTATCATTCCAATGTTAGTATAGGCACTGCCGAAGCAAGCACATATTTTTTCTCTCCCCTCTCCAGTTTAGGAGAGAGAGAGATATATTATGACTTGGTAGGCACCTGCCACCCAGCCAAGGCTAAACCACTACAAAACACAACAGAAACTCTTTAGTAGCAACTTAAAAAACCCTAAGAAATAGAAATCACAAAAAAGTCATTTGAGGGTGCAACATCACAGCCTAACAATTCAGGAAATACTTGAAATTGTTGTTACAAACATATTGCAATACCTCCTTTAGTTACAGCACAGAACGTTTTCTTTTTTTCTGTGGAATAATTGCTTCACTTATTATGTTTGGGGAACAAACCAGGATTGTGCAGCAAGGAAGATTGTCACCTGTCTCAAGGGTTGCAGACATTACAAGTGGATTAGAAAGCAGTCAAGGGGTGGCAGACGGGCCTTGCACTTCAGAGCAAGCACCAGAGTGAGCCCTTCCTAGGACTGTATACTCATCCTCTGCTACAAATGTGCTTAACACCAATGGACAAGGAATGTCACCAGATTCTTCACAGGTGGAATGGGATTTCTACCTCTCTTGGAAAGTCTAAAAGCAGAGTAGCAATAGCTGTGATGCCTGCTACAGGACCGTAATAATCTTGGACTGACCATCCACCCCAAGCTGATCCAGACTTTAGGCATAGTCTCATCCTTTCTCTTCTTCGCTCTGCCTCCTGCCAAAAGCACCTAACACTGCTCTGCTGCTTTATCCCAAAGAGTAGTCTTGCAGCTAAACTGATCCCTGTAAAGCACTTAAGATACTGAAAAAAATCTGCAGGTAAAAACAAAAAATCACAAATAAAATAGTTGCTTTGTGCACAGAGTAGGATAAAAACTGTGCACAGGAAGTAAGATAAGGAGGCAGCTGAACTACATATTCATACTCTCTCAACAGCAGTTACTCAGTAAATTCACTTACTCACTACTATTGACATCTTGTGCAGAAGAATAACATTCCATGATCATTTAATTGAAAAAAACTCCAAAACTCATGAGCATTTAAAGACACTAAAGCCAGCCTTAGGAAGTGAGTTTTCTTAACAAAAAATAGTTTGGCACCATGTAACTTCTGAAAATTTTGTCTTTCCAGCTTTTGCATTGTTTATAAAACACTTCATAGATTATTATATTTTGTATAGAGTCAGGGCAGAACTCCCTTCAGAGTGATGCATCACCTCAGCTCCTGTACTCAGGGAGGTTATAATAGTTTCTGGGAACCAGCTACCAGGAGGACTACAGAACACACTGTTTTGTTTTCTGAGTGTTTTTACACCTAATTTCTAGGGAAACCTCTTTTTGGTTGCATTTAAGTATCTGAATTTTAAAAATATAAAATAAATAAAATCACTTCCTCTCGCCTAGGCTATATTTTTTAATTATTTAGTATTTTATTTAGAAAAAAAACTAAAAATCAATAAACTGTTAAGCCATTCTTTTGTGATACAGACTCTAGTTTAAATCTCACTTTAGCCAAGCAGCAGGCACAGAATTAGTGGTACAAGCTGTCAAGAGATGCTGAAAGTGCAGCCTTGGCAAAATAAAGGTTTGAGGAAATCTATCTGTAGTATTATTTACAGACAGCACAGCTGTGCCAGTGACTGAAGTAAAACACCCTGACTAAATATAATCTGAAGCCAGAGATAAGTAAGTGTTTCAAAGCTACATCCCTACAAGAGGCACATGTTTAGCTTTTCATGCATCACAATGGATGTCCCACATGAACTTTTTTCTTCTTCAGGTTTCCTTCAGCCCCCGACTGTCCCTGTCACCCTGTGCCAGATGGGAAGTGAGAGCTAAGTCGATCCACCTCTTTGTGGTGGAAACCCCACGAGCTTCGGCTACAGGTTACTGAAGCCTTCATGAAAAATTCAGAGCTGGTATAACAAGCTTGCTGAAAGTAAAATGCATGTCACATTATACACCCTCCCTTTTTGCCAGCACTGAACTACCATCGCTGAGAGGTAGAAAACTTGCCAGTAACAACCTTGTACAGGAATACAGATGCAAAATAAAGCATTAAACTGGTTCCCATTTTCACCTTTTTACTTTAGCAGTAAATGTAGTGTAAACATTAAGGAGCAATAGAAGTACATAGAAAAATTTTGCATAGACATGAGTAGGGGAAGTGGACAGAGAAAACTGCTAAGCTGCTAAACAGGTTGACATGTGGAAGTATTTTGTGACTGTCTTAGTAGCTAAGTCCTTGTTGTTGTCATGCAGTAAACATAATTTATGTATGGTAATATGCCACTTAAATTTTTGAAAGTATTTCAAACATTAAATTTAATGCCTTTCAAAGGTGTCATTTGCTGTAAGAGATCATGCAAAGCAGTTGAAGGCAGAATGGCCTATGTAGAAATCAGCTTCATAATTTGGCCCCATATTCACATTTGAGCTTTGACCCTGCAAGTGTGACAGGTTACACACTCCCAGCACTTAATGCAGGCAAGTGTGCAAACCTGTCACTGCCATCTGACAGGAAATAAGCCAGATAGGCTGAAGAAGTAACATAAATGCAGTACATTGCTGTGTTCACTAGTGACTGTGGGCTCAGGGAGATGAGGGGCAGCATTCCTTTTCTGGCCAACTGCCTGCCATGTCACCCACCAAGGAGTTTGCTTCTTGACGACATACTCTGTATTTGAGTATTTGTAGAGAAATCGTAAGTAAGACTGATGTATAAACCAGAGAGAGACTGTATAGATATATCCTAGTTAGGATGAACAAGGACTGTGTAGGACATTGCTTCTTTCCTTAGCAAGCCCAGAACTTTCAAGACTTGGTCCCATATGAATTTGTCACTCAATGGTATTTTTTCCTAAGCTAAACTGGAGTCAAGCATGTCTCTGGGTGTCCCCTCATACAGTGGAGAAGAAAGCCAAATGCAATGAGTGCCCCATGCGTCACCTCCAACTCCGTCTGTCAGGAGAGCCCCATGATGAGCACACATTCAGCTCACCATGAAGAAAGTGAGTCCCAGCTCTCATCTTCTGGAGAAAACACCCGCCTGTACACATTCCTATGTGACCTGATCTAGGTGGACCTGCTTCAGCAGAGGAGTTGGACTAGATGATCTCTAAAGGCCCATCCCAACCCCTATGATTCTATGAAGGTGCAACTTGTGCTTCACATGTTAAAATCCCATGCAGAGAGATCATCATGGTCTTTTTAACACGTACTTCTTCCAGCCCTGATGCTGACATGCACAGCTCATTCTGGGTAATACACACCTATCCATGAGGCACAGACACATTTCAGAGCCCTTGGAGTAGTCACAGACCTGTTCAGTTGTTTCAGAAGTATTATCAAGCTGCCAAGATTACAGGCAAAGCAAAAACCTTACAGAAACTACATAATTTGAAAACTGATTCTCAACAGCACTAGTAACAACTATTTAAACAGAAATCACGTTACAGTTGAGACACTAATCTCAGTGGAGCTTTAACATTAGGCAGGGCTTGACTCAAGTATGATGGAGATATAGGGAATATTTAATGTCAACACATAAAATCTGCAACTTCCTACAGCACCAGTACTCTCTTTCCAAGTAAAGGGAAACCTGTGCTGCATCTACAAACTATAGAACTCACTCCTACACACATGGGTGAGCATTGTTCCTTTTTCCTTTTGTCTTTTTAACTTGCAAGTTTCTATTAAAGTGTATCAACACCTGCACATAATTTAGAAGTGCATTTACCTCAACAGTTTCAGCTCAGAGGATTAAAGTTACCTGTATATAAAGATAAAATTTAACAATAAAATTATTTATCTCTGCATATAAATTGCATTTCTAAACCTTCAGTACGTATCAAAAGTCTTGTTTATCCAGAGAAATAAATACAGGGATTCATTATAAATATTCAACAACTTTAATGAACTCAGAGAGTCTATTGATGAAACAAATTGAAAAAAAATTATGTCTATGTAGGCATCTTGTGATCTAACACAGAAAAGCAGCTATCTCTGAGTTGAAACAGCAATTGCCAGTGCTACCCTACAGCAGCTTGAGTCAACTTGTAGATGTCATATTGATCTGAAATGGCATGAGTAATCAAACAGGGGTTTTAAAACCAAACCAAACCAAACCAAAACAACAACAAAAAAAACCCACAAACAAACAAAAAAAACCCTAAAAAAAACAAAGAAAAAAGGGAGAAAAAGAAACATGGCAAAATGGCAAGACCTTAGTATTGTTAAAAATCCCAACATTTCAACATTTGAGATAACCTGAACTCAGACTCTAAATATCACCTTGTAAAACAGCTTCCACGGTAGGGTCCTCTCAGGGTTAAAAGGGCATGGTAAAGTTCAGAAGCATGCCTCAACTCTTACAGCCCTCTCATTGTCAAAGCATCATGGAAAAGATAATAATTTCTCACTATGTTTCATGCTTTGCCGCTCATCAGGTGAAAATATTATTACCTGCAGTACTAATGTAGGACAATTTCATGGCCATGAGTATCAGTCACCAAACGTACCTTTCATAGTACTTACATGCTAGCACACAATACATTAAAATCCGTGGCTATTGGTAGAACCCAAAATTCCTGTTTTACTGTCATTTGCTGTTTAGAAAAATGAAAAACTGCCAAACACTCCTGGGAGAATAAAGCAAGTCATGACATTTTATGTGCTGTGTGTCACAGCCGCTGGGGGGAAACAGATGTTGAGCAGAACCTTCTCTTGGTCATGTGAAACGGTGGGAGTCAAAGTGGAAGGAACTCTCCTCTCATTCCATTTGAATTAATTCCTTGCAGGGGCAGCACAGCAGAGGGAAGGGACCCAGGAAGAAGCAGCTGCAGCTACGTTATATCCCCAGCCTTTGCTGCTGAGGGAAGAGGAGTTCAGCAGGAAGACGTCACAGGGGCAGCTGAGTATGCAGCACCAAGTGGATTGCAGTAGCTCCATGTAAAATGTGGGAGCCAAATATGCTGAGTGCAGAATACCTTCACTTCACAGCAGGATAAGCAGCACCTAGTTTCCTTGCATTGACTCCCTTTCCCTGGTAAGAAAACATGAGTGCACAGGTCAGAAAGGTGCATGATGCTCCCCGATCAAATAGGCAGTCAAGGCCCAAGACACTGGGTCACATCACAGAGCTCTCATGATTCCTGGTCAGGCAGTAGCATTGCCTGCCCGGCCAGGCAGCCCTTAGACCTGGCAGCTTGCCTTGGCCAAGCCGGGACCCCATATATAACAGCAACCCTAACAGACACCCCAAATATAATCTCCCCAACAGTTAAATTGTGCATGAGAAAATAGACTCCTGGAAGGCATCTCACTTCTCATACAACTGTAACAACAACTGTCACCACATGTCATTTATAACACTTACTTTCTCCTAAAAAAACATACTTTTGCCTTTATGAAACAGCATTTAGGTTAAGGCATAATTACATGTTTGTTCAGAGAGTTTAGATTGAAGATTTCAGGATATAGAGTAGCCTGTGCAGATACAATGTTATTTCTATGCACTTCTCTCTTGCTTTTCCAATTCCTTCTTGCTGAGAAAATATCAGTGTAATAACTTTTGCATGAATACTCAGTGATAGGACGCCACGTAAGACTGATGTGTACACAAGCTACTGAGAGCATGTAAGTAGTCTCAGACACGCTAGGAAAAAAAAATAGAACATGGAGACTAGAATCTCATGTGACTACATTCATCTTTCCACTCACTACTTCCTCCTCTTGCTAAACTCAAAATCTAAAGAAAAAAAGTAAATAAAATCCTAAGCAGTTTTTCTCCTAACCAACTCTGAGATTTGTGACATGGTTTTACTCAAACTTGAGGTAAAATTTTTTTTTTCCCCCAGGTTACATCTTTTTTATTGATATTTTGTGAAACTTTGGCTTTTGAAGTCATATCCATCTCTATCATAAAACACATTACCTTAATGAAAATAATTAATAATTCACTGATGTTTTCTTTTACAGTGTAGGAAGGCTTGTGACAGTTATGAATAACATTCGTGTTTATTTGCTAAGGATTCTTTCCTTATTTTCCCTTATCTTTATTATCTCACAACCTAATCCTCTATGTACCTGCCCTGTCTGCTTTTACACTCCCTCATTGTTTACAAAATGAATAATTAATAACAGATAACTTGCAGTCAAATCCCTCCCACTTGGGATTTCTCCTGCATGGTCTATGTTATTTTCTAGTTTATTCCAGCAGCTTGGTTTACATGACTTGATATCACTTACCTGTTTGAAAGAAAGAAATAGGAGCAAAAAAAAAGCATCAGGAGGTGAAAGCCCATATTAACATGAGCTATAATACTTATCTGTTTGTAGATTTTTTTAGCATTTATTATGTAGTAAAATTAAACGCATCCAGCTTTATCTTTATAAAAAGTAATAAAAACATCCACAAGTCTTCTAGAACAGAGAAAATCGCTGCAAATGCCTTGACCAGCTTCTGAAACATTTCTGTTTTCCAGCACGAGCATATGTCCTCCCTTTGCCCCAGGGCATCGTCCCAACATCAACAAATGCCACTTGAATTTTCCATGTCTCATGGCTCAGTAAAATACTCATGTCCACTTACCACTTGTATTATTGTATTTTGTCAGTCAATGCACAAATGTCAAATAAATGATCTTTCCTCCAACCAGCAAGTGACAACTTACAAGAGTCTATGAAGCAGAGCAATCTCACAGATGAGCACAGTCCTCCATGCAGGGGCAAGCTTCTACTTCTCTGCACAACAACAAAAGTTGGGTCAGGGGATAATAATTTTTACTTTCTGTAATGGTCTTGACTTCCAAAGACTCATATTTAATTTCATTTTGCAGCTCAGCACCTAAACTAAAACTGGCCTTCTTCTTTCTTCCGTATCTTTGCATGAGCAGCAATTTTGTTCGGGTCAGTTGTGAGCATGGGAGACCAGGTACTGGCTCTCTGCTTGCCCTAGGTGTGTTCTCAGCAAAACTGAGAAAGTGTGGGCTTGATGATCATATAGTGACCTAGATTGTTAACTGGTTGAAGGGAAGAAGGCAGAGACTTGTGATCAGTAGGGCAGGGTCTAGTTGGAGGCCTGTGTCTAGTGGAGTCCCTCAGGGGTCGGTGTTGGGACCAGTACTGTTCAATATATTCATTAATGAGCTTGATGAGGGAACAGCAGGCACTGTCTGCAAGTTTGCTGACAAGACTAAACTGGGGGGAGTGGCCGACACATGAGAAGACTGTGCTGCCATTCAAAAGACCTGAACAGACTGGAGGGTTGGGCAGGAAGAAATCTAATGAAATTCAGTAAGGACAAGTGTAGAGTCTTGCATCTGGGAAAGAATAACCCCATGTGCCAGTATAGGCTGGGGAGTGAACTCTTAGAGAGTAGTGTAGGGGAAAGGAACCTGGAGGTCCTGATGGACAGCTGGATGACCATGTGCCAACCATGTGTCCTCATGGCCAAAAAGGCCAATGGCATCCTGGAGTGTATTAGAAGGGCTGTGGACAGTAGGTCAAGAGAGGTTCTCCTCCCCCTCTACTCTGCTCTCGTGAGACCACAGAATATTGTGTCCAGTTCTGGGCCCCTCAGTTCAAGAAGGACAGGGAGCTGCTGGAGAGATTTCAGTGCAGGGCCACAAAGATGATGGAGTGGAGCATCTCCCTTATGATGAAAGGCTGAGGGAGCTGGGGCTCTTTAGCTTGGAGAAGAGGAGACTCATTATGTTTACCCGCATTAATGTTTACAAATACATAAAAGGATGGAAGGAGCCAGGCTGTTCTCAGTGATGGCCAGTGATAGGACAAGGGGCAATGGGTACAAGCTGGAGCATAAGAGGTTCCAAAGAAATATAAGAAAAAGCTTCTTCACTATGAGGGTGACAGAGCACTGGAACAGGCTGCCCAGTTGTTGCCTATGGGTTGTTGAGTCTCCTTCTCTGGAGACATTCAAAACCCACCGGCATGGGTTCCTGTGTGCCCTACTCTGCTCTGGCAGGGGGATTGGACTACATGATCTTTCGAGGTATCTTCCAACCCTTAAAGTTCTGTGATTCTGTAATCTGGATTAATCTTGCCATAAAATTCAAATATCAGGCATCCATTGTTCTTTTTCAAGCTAAAGTTTAACACATTTATTTTGACATAACTGAGGCACCTAGACTTTGGCTGCAGCTGCAGCCAGTTATGTTCAGATACTAGCAATGAATGCACATCAGCCTAGTTTAAACCAACTGAAGTTGGCTTCTGCACACAGACTAGTGCTGATGACCTTCCTATTCGCACAATAACCATTTGGTTGGGATTTTATGAACCGAAACAGTTAAGTATGTGTTCTTGGTTTTGCTGGTGGTTCAAAAAGCTAAGATGACACACTTTTACTGTTTTCTCACTGATATACATTATGTAAACAACTACAAAGTCTGTTTAAATGCTTAATCATAGAATCATATGATTCTATGTTTACCTGCATCACCTATTATAATCTTACAAAGAGAATATGATGATAAAACAACCAAGGGAAATGCAAAAACAGATATAAGAATTATTAAAATGAATGTGAATTTTAAAAATTGGTTATTTTGAGTTCATGCTTTTTACAGGAAAGTCAGATTCATGCCCTCTGACAATAGGAAAAAAAAAAACCCAAGGTACTCTTGCTTGCAATTCATTTGAGGCCTGATTCCCTGTAATGCCCTTAGTAGAGGATAGAATAATATTTCTAGGTATTAGCTGCACTTTCACCAACACCATGTGCTAGTGGCAAATCTTCTGCCCTTCAAGAGAAGAAAATTAGTCAAGTTGAATGGAAGAAAAATGCTTTGAGACTTGATTTTGTTCCAGTGGCCACTCATTGGATGTGAAAAAAAAAAGAGAGAAGAGACATGGTTTTCAACACACCACCTCTGAATTTCTGAAATTAAATCTATTTTGCAAGACGTCTGAGCAATAAGAGAAATGACAATTTCTGACAGCATCTGTCCTGCAGAGTCTCAGACTCTGGGCAGATGATGCAAGACCCAGACACTGCCATTGCCTCAAAACACTTTTCTTTCAGTCTCCTTCAATATAATCCAACACCCTCAAACCATCCACTATGGGATTTCAGGGAATTTTGCTACCATATGTTATTGATGGTCCTGACACTGGAGTTTTCATCTGGAGCTATGAATACTGGAAGGTTTGAATCTCTTTTCATCACAGCTGAGTTCTGTAGGGCGAAAGACTTTCAAGTCTCAGTACTTCTGATATAACTACAGGTTCCCGTAAACCTGGAAAACCTACCTACGTCAAGAGGTTCTGAGAGGTTTTCTCCAGAAACACTGCTCCCTCCCCAGCCCCCCTCAAAGTTATTTTGTTAGAGAATCTTGACAAGTTTAATTGTTTAAAGTTTGAAATGATACACAGGGGCACTTGAGAAGGTTATCAGGGAAAGAGGGTTGAAGAGACGAAGAGTGGGTCGTGGGACATGAATGCCCAGTACTGTGTTCTGGATACCACTGGCCAAACTACTGTTGCTGAGTTCTCACTGGAAAATAACATCTAACTTCTGATCATTTCTGGTTTTGAAGAGTAGCTTGTAGAGCTATGATGTTCAGCTGCAAGTTAGGAGGGGCTGGCACATTCCTGACAATATAACAGAGCTTAGAAAAGTGGCTTTGAATTGGGCCCTCCATATCTAAAATGGAGATATTAATTCCAAACAATATTCAGCACGATACTTAGGCTTGTTTTATCCAAGTTCGTGACTTGTAGTCTTTGGATGGCAAATGTTATGAAATATAAAATAACTTTAAAGAAAATAGAGTTGACTCTGTTGAGAGAAAAATAACAGAAAGGAGGCAGAATGCTTCCTGGAATCACATGTGAAGAAAATGAGTCCATAAAAGATGGCATAGGTATCATAGAATCATAGAATGGTAGGGTTGGAAGAGATCTTTAGAGATCATCTAGTCCAACCCTCCTGCAGAGGCAGATCAACCTAGATCAGGTCACACAGGAATATGTCCAAGCAGGTCTTGAAGACTCCCAAGGAAAGAGACTCCACACCCTACCTGGGCAGCCTGTGCCAGGGCTCCATCATCCTCATAGTGAAATGTTTTTTTCTTACATTTAAATGGAACTTTTTGTGTTCCAGCTTCATCCCAGTACCCCTTGTCCGGTTGCTAGATACAATAGAAAAAAGGGATGCCTCAACCTCCTGACACCCATCATCTAGATATTTGTAAATATTAATAAGATCCCCGCTCAGTCTTCTCTTTTCTAGAATAAACAGCCCCAGTTCCTGCTGAATCACTTTTTTAAGGAAGATATCAGGAAACATCATAATTTAAGATGAGATGTAAGGACATACATAGTTGGAATGAGGTAATTAGGAAACTCCTGCACAAAAGTGAGAAGACAAGAAATAAATAACATTATGTCTGGTCCAAATTCCAGATGCTAAGGAAAACAAATGGAGAAGAGGAAGAGACAGATATGCTGGGGATAGAGAAAGGAGTAATGATATTGTCATGACAATGTAATAATTATAAAAGACATATCTATCTTAACCTAGCAAACAATCCAAGCAATTTTATAGAAAAATCTTGTACTAAAAAAATGCACTGTTACTTAATTTCCAATTAAACCAAACATTTATGTCTCTGTATTTTTTGCATTAAAAAATTAAATTATTAAAAACTTCTGAAAAAGTTTTATACTGTAGTCCTCTCAAGAAACCTTTATAAAAAAATTTCTAGCAGTGAATTTCGGCAGTGAAAAAAAATTCCCCTAATAAGACCAGAAACATAAAGACATTTTGAAAAACTATATCCACCTGTTTCACACACAAGGTTTGGGGCCTTTTTTTTCTTATTCATACTATTGCCAAAGTAACTGAGAAATAAAACTAACCTATTAAGAAACTAAATATTTTTATTTTCCTTTCTTTCTGTGAAGCAAGTTTTACACAAAGGTTCAAGAGGAAATTCTTTCCTTGTGTTTTATTTCAGCCATAAAATATATGTCACAGTACCACTGTAATCCTACAAGGCACATTTATGCTGCGCTCATATGCCACATGGCCCAGAGATGTTGGTAAGGCAGTCGAGCACACACCCTGTCATGTGCACTCAGGTTTTATTGCCCATTCAGAAAGCATCATTGTCATCATTTTCATAATTTTATAAAGGCATAGAACTAATGCCAAGAAAACACCAACCTAGATAAAATTAATCATCTAAACCAAAATGCAAATAAATAAGAAAACCAAAATGCAAAGAAATAAGAATATCAAACTCCCTATGCTGGAAAAAAATATTTAGTCAATTCATTGACTCCTCCATTTTCACACTCGTTACCTCCCTGTTACAGCAACACTAAACCTTTCAATGTTATTGATATCAAGTGAAGCTGCTCTACAGTTATCAAATTGAACAGCTTTTCTTAGGAGCCACTTACCGCCTCTTTTCAGACTGAAAAATAACAAGCATGTACACAGCGAGCTACGTGAATTTTCAAAACAGGCCCAGCAATGGGCTGGGCTCAGTGCTGTATGTCGGGCTCTGCCTGTCTTCCTGAATTCCTCATCTGCTAACTGAATAGGTATTCATTTATTCATTTGTGTAGGAGGGTTTTGAAACATCCCTTATCACAGAATCTCAGAATCTTA
>WBNH01002444.1:77447-109304 GCA_013401255.1 Urocolius indicus | reverse complement strand
GCTGTCTTGTCAAACCATGACAAGCATGCACTCAGGTCACAGGTTTTACAGCTCTGGTCAACATAGGTGTTTTAGAGACTTTAGGCAGTGTTTAGAATACAATGGTGGTGCTGTAATGCGGTTTTAAGATTGACCTGTGTAATGCTTGGAATGTTGGAACTTCACTTTAAAAATTTGGTTTATAACTGGAAATTATTACTGTGATTGTTTATGGCATTATCACCGTATAAATTAAGGCAAGTGTGGAGGATGCAAAGGGGGAAGAGACACTTTTAGTGAGAAAAGATTTGCATGTTGCCTCTGCTGGAAGACTTTCATAACGTTACGAGGCTGTAGATCTTACAGGTATATGCTTAGAGGGATGGCTACTGTGGTACTTTGTTACGTGAAATTAGAGATTTTTTTGTGTGGAATATAGCTACAGCTAAATGTCCTGGCTTTTCTTCCAAATGTTTTTAGAGGAGTGGCAAGTGAGTCTGTATTCCATTGGTGAGCTGCTGTGCTCACTCCTCTCTATTATAGAGGTAGAGAGGTTCACTGTGAACAGCGTGTCTCAGCATGACGAAAGTAGAATTTGCTTAGTAAAAACTTGTGCTCTTTACAGACTTAAATCTGTGGCGATGAAAGCTGCAGCTGTTAGTTTAAGGTAAACTCTGATTATCTGAAATTATATCTGTGTTTAACTGTGGTAAAACATAGTGCATGTTCCTATGTAGCCTTTGATTCAGAGGTCTTTTGTCCAGAGGCATTTAACATATGCTTGTGTGCCGCAATTCCCCTGTAGTCAGGGTGCCAAAATAAAGCCATTTCTGTTGCTTTAGTAGTCTTCAAGTTGCTGTGTGTACTAAACTCACAGAAACAGAGTGTGAATACTGAGCTTTTTGGGTGAGTGACTAAACTGTTCAGCTGTAGTCTTCATGTGTTAGTTTCATGAGAATTTGTCATCAGCATTCCTCATGGGTTGTAACAGGAATTTGTTAGAGGTGTTAGTGTCCAACCAGTTTTCCAACTTCTCAGTTAACTCAAAAGGTATTGCAGCTGTTTATACGTCTGGTCAGCAGCACATTCTTTTATTGCTAGCGTGTGCCATATGAATGACAGGAGTTGGAGGACTATGATTCTATGACTTGGATTAGAAATTACAGCATGTCAAAAAGTAGCTCAGTCTCACCTATTCGTAGGCATTCTGATTCATAGGTAGATAAGTTTGGAAGCTTGCTTATTAAAACTTATAATATTAGTTAGATAATTGCACATACAGTTTTATGAAAGTCTTGTAAGCCCAAAAACAGAGCTATTAGAAAGACACAGCTATTTCTTGTAACGTAACTATTGCTTAGCCCAGATAGTTTCAAGGCTGGTGTGTACTTTATTATGGCGAGGCTATTACGTTAGTTCTACTCTTTAACATTTAGACATTGTACACCACTGATAATTGCAAGGCCCGCCTAGCCCTAAACAAAATTGTTATCTGGGATGGCAGAGGTTTTAGGCCAGTTTTCATCCTATCCAAGGACCAAGGAGTAAAAGATCATTGCAAGGAAAGTTCGCATCCCTAACGACCACTGAAGGAAGCAAAAGGACACTGAAAGAAAATGATGGAGGCATAACTTGGGTGAACCAAGACAGGACTATGGGTGGGCCCTTTCCTGGAAATGTGATGGACATTCATGTTTGCTGTAAATATAAACTGAGACTCCAAAGGCTGAGGTGGGCACGTTTGGTGGAGAAATCTCCTGTTCCCCAGCGCTGCAATAAAGAATCTCTGCTTAATAGTCACATTGGCTATTGAGTCCTGACTGGCTTCATCAAGGCATCAGTTCTCTGTCAGATTGTACTGAAGCCTTCTGCTTTTTCATAGATATCTTCTAATATGAGACAATTATTTCCCTGAAAAAATGTAGAACCCTTTCTACAGGGGAACTTTAACTTTTGGTTGTTTTGCTTTCTAAACAGAGGTGGTCTGGAATGAAAGTATTTTTTTTAAATGTTTAAAAAATAATTGAGGGAAAACAAGTGTTCTTCAGGTATGGAATTCTGTCACATTGGAGATACCTACTTGGAATAAAAATAGAGTGAGTTTTCTTATCAACACATCATTAAAAAATATATAACTTTATGACCTCTAGCTATTATCAAATTTCAGCTACAGTTAAAAAAGCTGATCTAATGGCAAATTCATTAACTTCAGCAGTTATCTAAAACTGCTCATTCTTCAGTTTATGTCTATGATAACTGACAAGGGTACACTTGCAAGTTTTCTTTCCTTAGGTGCTGCAGAATCCCTCTAAGCATTGTGGAATAAACATTTTCTGGTGCATTGCTTCCTAAAATCTCACAGAAGGCTTGCTTTATAGCAAGGGAAGGACTACTGCAGTGCAGTTGGAGGGGTGGAGTTGTGTGCGCCCTAACACAGACGTCGAACTGTGTTGATTTGTGGATGGGTGCAGAATCGCTGTATGGCCACAAGAATTAGAGTTTGTGAAGAGCTAAAATATTAATTCGTAACTTTTTTTTTTTTTCAAAGGGTACTGCCCGAAGAAAGAAGAAGGTTGTCCACAGAACAGCTACAGCAGATGACAAGAAACTTCAGTTTTCTTTGAAGAAACTGGGAGTTAACAACATTTCTGGAATTGAAGAGGTAATTGCTTCAATGGGAAAAAAAATACATTTTCTATTTATATATAGAAAAGAGTAAAAATAAATTTCCTGGTAAGAAATGTCCTAAAATTGTTTGTGAATTGCCAGTAAATAAGTCTTTCTTGTAGTTGAAGAACTTCAGTTTTCTGTTAAATTGAAAAATCTTGCTAAACTGCTTCAAATACTGGATATTTTTGTCTTGTAGGTGAACATGTTTACCAACCAAGGAACAGTCATTCACTTCAATAACCCCAAAGTTCAGGCTTCTCTGGCTGCCAACACTTTCACTATCACCGGCCATGCTGAGACAAAGCAGCTGACAGAAATGCTTCCTAGCATCTTAAACCAGCTCGGAGCTGACAGTCTGACCAGCCTGAGGAGATTGGCAGAAGCCCTGCCCAAGCAATGTAAGTTGAAACTTGAATGCATTTCATGCTGACAGCTGACAAGAGGCTCATTTGTATAGCACCAGTGAAATTCAGTGTTGCTGTCTGCAAGCATATTACAAAATGCTTAAAAAGAAATGGACCACTTGGATGTTATTTATAGCTCAAATCCAGTTGTGAGTATAGTCAAATAAAGCAAGGACACCTGTTAGCTAACCTTGCAGCTGGTGCAGGACTGTAGGAAAGAAAAGCTGTAGCCAAACTTGATTCCATGGTAGTTCTTGACGTGACTACCATGTTTTGACATGCCTCATTCAATAAAGCTGGATGAATGAGTTGTGAAGAATTAGGTTTTACCCGTGAAGAGTTAGGGTAAAAAACAATAGTCTTTTGAGGATGTTGGTTTTGATGCTTTGAATGGAAACATAGGCAATGGGGAAAGGGACTTGAGGGTAGATGTGTTGCAACTGTTTTGCTGCCTAACAGGTGTGGTGAAGGTATTTCATGCATGGGCTTTTGATAGCTAGGAGGGAGTTACACAGTATTGGTAAGGAAATCAGTTATAATTTACGTGCGTGTAGAGAAAAAGACTATCATGAGTATTAAGCTAGATACATCAACTTTGTATTCCATCCTTAAATTAGTGAAAGAATATGAACACTTGTTCTTCCTAAAACTGAGTGGGGAAAAGTAGAGGAGGGACTCAACTACGTGGTGTTTGTAGAAGGTGCTGGCTGCCACAGGATGAGAATTAGGAAGGAAAGATAGTATTGTGAACATTGACAATACTCCTTGTGTCCTGCATGTATGGTTGTGGTGATTTAGCTTGATGTCCACCAAGTCATAAAATCACTCCCCCTCCTAAACTGGACAGGAGAGAAACAGAAATACAAAAAATGGCTTTTGAGTTGAGACAAGGACGGAGAGATCGCTCAGCACTTAGCATCACGGGCAAAACAGACTCAACTTAGGGAAAAAAGAAACAATAAGAGTAGGGAGATGAGAAATAAAACTGTCTTAAAACACCTACCCCCACCCCTCCTCTTCCCGTTATTCCCCTTCATTCCCCTCAGGAGGTGCAGGGGGTGAGAGTTGCAGTCAGTTCATTACAGGTGGACTTTGATGCTGCTGCTTCTCAGGGGGAGGCCTCCTCACACTTCCCACTGCTACACTGTGGGGTCCCTCCCCATGGGAGACAGTCCCTCACAAACTTCTCTAGCATGAGTTCTTCCCATGGGCTACTGCTCCAGCCTGGGGCCCTCACGGGATCACAAGTCTTCACAGCAAACCTGCTCTGGTGTGGGCACCTCCCCCATGAATTCCTAGGTCCTGCCAGGAACTTGGTCCAGGATGAACTTCTTATGGAGTCACAGTCTCCAGGCATCCACTCGCTCCAGCTTGAGCTCCTCCATGGGCTGTGAGTGGATCTCTGCTCCCCAGTGGCCTCCATGGACTGCAGGGGCACAACCTGCTTCACCATGGGCCTCACCACATATCACAAGGGAGCCTTTTCAGTGCCTGAGCACCCTTCTCCCCCTCCTTCTCCACTTGGTGTCTGCGGAGATGTTTTCAGATTCTCCCTCTCTGTTGCTGCTGCAGTTCTACAACTGCACAACAACTTCTTCTCAAGTAAGTTATTCACAGAGGCGTTACCTCGAGCACTAACTGGCCAGGCCTAGGTCAGGTGCAGGGTCCATCTTAGGATTGACTGGCCCTAACCCTGTGAGCTACAGGGGAAGCTTCTGGCAACTCTTTGTTTAAAGAAGGCACCCTTGTAGCCACTCTGCTACCAAAAATCCTGGCCCAGGCAAAACCACTACAGTGGTCTTCCTGCTTTTTTGATATATCATAAGCCCATTCCTTCCAAGGTGTGGAACATGCTGCACGAGGACAAAATGGGTCTCGACATCATTGTGTCTAGTTTCTGGTAGTTCTGAACTTGATTCTTGCTTTTTTTTTTCTTGCTTTGCTCCTGACAAGACAACCTCTGTTTCCATTCGTAAAGCTGATTATACTTCCTTCCTGTCAACTTCCTGCTGAACAACTCAGGGGAGAAGTAGTCTTTGGAAGGTGGGGTAAACTGCTTCTTTCCCCATGGAGCTCAGGTCTTTCCTTCTAATGTCACCTTTGTGGCTTCCTTGTGGTAGTAGTAGGACTTGAAAGAAAAAAGGTTTTAAAATAATCCCTGAAGATGTCTCTTCTCCTAAGAAGGTGGGTATATTCTGGATAAGACAAATTATGAAGTTTTAATGCTAGGGAAATTTGTTTAAAGTGCTTGCTTTGTGTGGCCTAGTAAATGGCTAGTCTTTCCACTTTGGGTGGATACCAGAATAATGCACAAAACCTTCCATTCAGCATTGTCTGCTAGATTTGGAACCCTAACACCAAAGAGGGAAGTGTTTATGACAATTCCATTTTCAGGTGCTAAAGTAAACTTCCTCTGGCCTTGAATGAGAGAGAATGCAGACGATTTAGGAGGAGATAGCATGATTTGCTTTTTAAATGTCTTATTTGACACCAAGATGCACTTTAGCAGCTTTTTGCTGTTAAAAAAGGGAAGAATGGTTAGCTGTGACATCCCAAGCCCTTTCAGACCAAAGTTGGTGTTCATCTGGTTTTGTTCTCTAGAAGTCAGGGTGCAGGTCTCGTATGAACCCATCTTTTTCCTTGTGCTCTTCTTGAAAACAGAAAAGGATCAACTAGGATAAAACCGAAGTGGTAGAGAGTACAAGGCACTGTACTTACCTGTGTGTACCATTGGTAACACAGATAAGAATAGCAGTCAAAGTAGTGGCACAGACACCCTGGGACCCGAGATAGCTCTTAGCATTATATTGCTGCAGGTCAGCAAATGCTCATTGGTCTGATGGTATGGTTACATCTCACTGGCTCTTGAGTGTACAATGGGGATAATTAAGAAATTACTGCATCAGCAGAGATGTGGACCAGAATATGTGGTCACTTCAGCCACATAAGTGTGCAGTTGTGTATCCAGCTCCACATTCCTCTAACTTTGCCTTTTGAGGTACCACTAGTCATATGTGTCTGCCTACAGCTTCACAATTTCATCTTCTATTTTCCTTGAAAGCATATGATGGTAAGATCTTGTCTTTAAAACATGGTGCTATAAAATTACATAAATCTTAACCACAAAACACTCAATAAACAAAACTGCTTTTAAGATAAATTGGTAAAATTGGTCTCTGCACTTGGAGCTGAAAATTGTTTCCGTGCAAGGCGCTCAGTATGCCTAGATATAAGATGGAGACTGGTAAGCTGATGTCATGTGCATCTTCTTGTTTCCCTGCAGGGCTCTTTGAGCACTGTCAGCAGCACAGGGAATGTGAACTTCCTAGGTTAGCTGAAGATTGTTGTTCAACAGGGTAACTATGTAAAACAGTTTAGCTGAGAGCCTTTGATAATGTTTTCGAAAAACATGAAGCACAACAACTAATCAAGATCCCGATGGTGATCTTGACTGATGCTTTTGAACTACTTGTTTTTGCAGCTGTGGATGGAAAAGCACCACTTGCTACCGGAGAAGATGATGATGATGAAGTTCCAGGTAAGAACAATCATCCAGTAGAAGAAAAGGAAGTGAGTTTTGCTAAGAGATAATGGGTAGCCCAAGATTAGACTAGGTACCGTATAAGTATTGACTAGCCACTCAGTGTTGCAGAATTTCTGAGGGCAGATTACTTCATTGTTTTCAGACACCGTGAGAGACTTACTGGTTTGAGCTAGCATTTTTGTCCTGTGTAAAATTAATAGCTATGGCTAAGATAATTATTTAATATTCAATAAGAAGGGTGGGAAGAAACTACTTTCTCAATATCGCATTGCTCAGTATACATACATATATATATATACACATTGCCCAGTATATATAATACCCCCAGGGGATGCAGTGAAGTTAAATGCTCTTAGAGTCTTGCTTTATTGTGAACCATCCAAACTCACATGGTTGAGCAAGAATGATGAACCATGAAGCTCTTAGAAGATATTTGGTCTGTATATTGTAAGCTAAAAGTAAGTTTTTTTATTATGTAAACACTTGACAGTAAAGCAGAACTTGGGAAAACAAAGTGAAAACAAATGTTTAGCAAAGCAAAACTGGGTCAAACTTTTAATTGCGATGTTCTTCTTTTTTTAGATCTTGTTGAAAACTTCGATGAGGCTTCAAAGAATGAGGCAAACTGAACCAAGTGTCACTTTCTGAATAAAGTCTAAACTTGAAAAAGCTACACGGGTCTGCTATTTTATATTGTGACTGCTTTGAGGGCTTTAATTTCCTGATGAGGTCTTTGTATTTCCTGCTGGGATCTCAAAATCTGTGATATTTGGAAGCTCCTTGAACCTGCAGCTCTTTAGTTACTGCCTGTACACAGTTTTATTTTTGTGGCCTGATTGAACAAACCTCTGCTTTGAAACGAGTCAGATTGCTAAGGAGTTTCTGCCTAGGCGCAGTTTTTTAGTAACTTTTATACAAGCGAAACCCCATCTTTAATAATCTTTGGCATACAATAAAATTATAAAAGAAACTTTCTGGTGTGATTTCTTGTCAGAAAAGCAGGGAAATAAAGTTGACTGTAAATGTGAAGCAATTATAGAAGGCTTTACTTTTCTGCGGAGCATCTTCCTTCTGCCTTATTAGAAAGTTAGTTCCTAAAAAAACCTTTCTGTGCATGATGGAGCATTTTGGACTTTTGGAGAGTTGCTAGTGTAAGCAGGTCAGAGCTACATATGCTTTTAAGTCACTTTGTAATCCAATGAATTTAATAACTTAATCTGTATTCCAGAAATAATTATTGGTGGTGTAATATTACATAAAATGAGCAAGTTGAGAGAGAGAGAGGTTTGCTTGGCCTTGAGGAACAGGGGCAAGCTGATGGTGTCTTGGGGGAACTATATACTGGTATTAAATTTTTATCTTCACGTAATGTTTGATAGGTGTTTACAAGGTGTAACTATTTAATGAGTTAGTGTTTTCCCAGTATTTTAACTTGCTTGAAAATGACAATTATGTGGGGGAATGAGCAGTGAAAAGGCCTTGATAGAAACAATAATAGCTGTTAAGTCTGTATTTAGCATCTTCAGGTCTTTTAAGAAGTAACTATATTTGGGTGTTCCAGAAGTGTGCTCTTTTTGTGTGTTGCAGAACTTGTCTTCTGGGCCCAAGGAAAGCTTTTAAAATTCCAGTCTGACTTTTGCGTGGCTGGAGCTTCCAGGAACTGAACTTGCCGTTTTCAGTCTTTGGTGTTAAAGACAGGTCATGTGGCTCCTGCAACAGAAGTTAAGCTAGGATAGAAGAGCACTACACTACCAGCTTTCTAAGGTTGTTTCTAGCATAAATAATTCTGGAAGTGGAAATTCATCTGGACTTGTGCAGGATAAAATTTGTTAAAACTCTGCTTTAGCTGCAATAAAGTTCTCCTTGTGCTTGGGAAAAGGCACTGTGTTGGACTTGCCAAGTGTGTTTGTCATGGTGTCAGGCATTGCCATTGGGAAACAGTGGAGGATCTTGTTCAAGCTGTGTGACTCCAGGAGTGTGAGGTAAGGCAGCAGTCTGTTACAGGCATGAAGTGGCTGAAGTGAGATGCAGGAACTTAGAGGAATGACTTCAGTTTACTTGTCTGTTTGCAGGTCTCTTTGAGCGATGTGATAAGCAATGGGGCACAAAAACTAAACTAAGCACATTTGAGTTTTAAAATGAGGACGATGACTTTAAGCTAATTGCCTTCTAAAAGGTAAACCTCAAATTCTGTAGAGCTGTTTACCACACTTTCTGTGACCTGTCGAGTCAATAAATGCATGCTGATTTTTTTGAGAAATCAATGTGCTGCCTGTTCTGCAATTAAAATATGTAAGTCCTCAGAAACCCTTCCTCTAAGCCACTGTAGCACTTGCTTATGAAGTGTTTCATATGAGTTTCTGCCTCATGAAGTAGCTTAGTGTCTTGCTTACATGATCTAGACAGCGTTGGCCCTTTCACAGAATTTTAAGGATTGGAAGTTGGACCTTGAAAGTTAATCTAGTGCAACCCCCCTGCCAGAGCAGGACCACCTAGAGTAGGTCACACAGGAACTCGTCCAGGTGAGTTTTGAATGTCTGCAGAGAAAGAGACTCCACAACCCATCTGGGCAGCCACTAACAGGTATAATTTGTGCTTAAAAAATAAGATCCAGCTAAAACAATGTCTTTGAAATCCAAAAGGATGCTAATCCAGTGTGACTTGCCTGTGGAAGTCTTTGTGCTAGGTATGCTTCCAGGCATGTCTCTGCATTCCTAAACTGTGACTAAGAGTCCAGATACCATCAAAGTACGTTCTTGATTATACTAGGTTTTAAGTGGAAGTAGTTATCTTGTTGGAAGGCTATCGTAGCCCCCACGTGTAACACTTAAATGCTCAGTCCTGGACTAATCTCTGATTATTTTCTCTTGGGAAGGAGCTTGATTTTGGTCTTCCTAGCCTGTCATTAACTGCCAGAAACTGAAAAGAGTGATGTTGATGTTTCTCAAGAACTCCAAACTTCTGTGCAATCATACTGTAATTGCGCTGTTACGGATTTACATCTCTAGACCTGCTCAAAGAAAAAGCTGTTGTCATTCTGAGTATCTTGGACAATGGAGAAGCAAAACCAGGTACCTGCATTTGTCTTGACACAGAGGTTTGTTTGAGCTTTTTAAAAAGTTAAGGGTCTGTTTTGTGTTTCTTTGTAACAGCTCCACACCAATGCGTTAGTGGATGCTATTGAGATTTTTTTTTCTGGTCATTGCTGCAACAGATCTCTAGAAATACCTTCATAATTGTTAATCTCACGCCTCAAGGGCTTTGCTGTGGTTTAAAATTTTAGTTAAAAAAACCCAGAATCCTCTTGACAGATGGCGAGACTATGTGTTTTATTAAGCCAGTGTGGTGCACGTGTAAACTAAAAGGCTACCTACTATGTTTTTTAAATAACATTGTTTTTAAAGCTCTAGAAGGCATCTTGAGGTAGTAGAAGTGAGGTTTTTTTAAGTCTTATGAGGTTGATGTTGTGTGTCTTAACAAAATATTCCCAGTAGAAATTTCACATAATTAGTGGTGTGTATTTAACACAGTTGGTCAGGGAAGATGGCTTAAGTTGGTTTAAAACATTCACAGCTTAATACCTCAAATACCACATAAATTCTTGTTAACTTACACAGGTCTGGAGGATATGGGGGAAGTTCATGTACATCCTGCTTCTGTGAAATTCTGTGCTAATATGTTTTATGAAACCTGTGGAACGTACAGACACTTCAGCTTCCCTAATGTGTGTTCTTGTATCTCTGCTGAACACTTCATTTTATCACATTATTGTACAGATAAGAGGAACAAAGGAGATTAGAAGTTAAGACAGTAGTTTATATTTGTTGTCAGAGGCTGTGAAAGAATTAAAAGAAAAATAAGATGTGACCAGATCAGTGTCTAGGAAAAAAGGTCTAGGGGAAAAAAAAAAAAGTGGTAGGAGGTTGGGTGGGGGAAGTTAATGTTTTTCAGGGGAGGTAAAGGGAGTGATTGAGAAGACACCAGGTGAAAGCTGGTTGAGCAAAGCTTTGTAATGCTTCATGAGGATGAATTCAAGTCTTGAAACAAGCAAGCTGAAATATCCAGCATGTATAAGAAAGCTTTCAGGGAAGTCTGTGTTGATGGTGACTAGACTAGAGCCATAAGTGACTGTCAAGATGATGGTTATACGTAAAGAAGACATATTTTTAAGCTAGGTGTTCTAAAGTATTAACAAGTACTCAGCATGTCTTGGGCTTACAAATACATGCAATGTGGCTTCTAATTTATTTAAGCTATTTTGTGTTCCTTTTGAGATACACAGTTTCAGCGCCATCCAGCAATTTGAGAGCTGTTGAAAATGTTTTACAGCTCCCTCCTGACTTGTAACAGAGAATGGACTCTGGGAGGAAGTCATTTTTACAGAAAAAGATGATGGTGCAGCAGGGCCAAGCTTAGCTCAGCTAAGGTGAACAGCTTGTGGTGTGAGAGAGTACTGTGGTTAGTTCTGCTGTGTCAAACTCAGTAACTTTAAAGATGGAGAAAATGGGGATGCATCTAGAATCTCTGAGAATCGGGAGTGTAACTCTTTGTATTCTCACCAGCTTTAAACTGTGGCTTCTTGGCAGGGTAAGCTAATTTCAATCTCGTCATGAAAGCTTTTCATTGCTTTGTTTGTGTTCTGCCTTTGCCTCATGCTGGGATTATGATTAGAAAGTAATGTTACTGAATAGAAGGAAGACAACTGTGATACTGTTACTGTACTGTCTTGCAGTAATCTGGGCTGGTTTTTTTTGAGAGAAATAGATTTAACAGATGCAACTTGTTGTGGTGAAAGTGTCCTGGCAATGAAAAAGCCATTCTAGCAATGGTTGTGTAGTGCAAGGATTAATAATACTTGGACAGATGAGTTACAACCCAACCTTTTGTGTTACTGATGAATCTGAACAAATCATAGGTCAATTAGTGTTGATAAAGTGTAAACACTAATTATTTTTATAGTTCATGCCTGTAATACTTTCCTATGTAGGCAGAAGGCAGAGTTTTAGGACATGTTACTGTTACTCTGTCCTGGGCTGGTTGGAGGTCAGTTAGATAATTCAACAGAGTGCTTTCACTGTTGATATCCAGCAATAGATATTTGCAACATTTTTCTCACACAGTCAGGGATCTAATGTGCTTATGTAGGATATTGGCAAGTAATGGTGGAAGTGTCTGCTACACATGAAATGTTCCACATATCTGTTAAGTATGAGTAGTGTTTTGGAGCTGGTTTTGTGGGTTTTGGTTTGATTTTTTTTTGTTTGTTTGTTTTCAGGTAGTGGAAAAACGTAGGTATGGGATGTGCCCTACTCTCGCAGTTTTTAGGAAATGCCTGAAGTTGAGTTGAACAGATCTTACTTTGTCTGGTTAGTGACCTATACAGTTGCTTATGAAGCTGCAATAATGTCTCGTGGGCTTATGCTGGAACCTCACAAGTCTCGTCCGTGTTACACCTCAGTAGACTCCTGCTTCACAGCCAACATAAAACTTGTGACAAGTGCACAATAAGCACCTGCTTATTGTCACTGGTTTTAAAATGATGCAGTGAGATTAAGCAAGACATGAAGTTGTGGAAAGTATCTACTGGGACAGGAGGACCTGTGGATAATCCTGCTATATTTTCTTGTTTTACTCCCATCAACTGCATCAGGCAGTTGCAGAGATAACCCAAGTATGGTCTCAGGGTCAGGTCTTCTTTAGACAGTAGCATTTTGTGGGCTACTGTTTTGCATTGAGTTCCCAATAACTATGGATAAGTAAGTCTGCCACCGTTAAGGACCCAAGTGTGGTCCAGGATGGCATCTTGCACTCTTAATTTGTGACTGTGCAGGACAAAGGTAACATAAAGATGGTTGTGTAGGTAAAAACCTATGCTAGATCTGTGACAGTACTGTTTGATACCCATGTTGTTACACACTAGTGGAGTGGTAGTGACAGTAGAATGGTGTTGGCAATGCATGTGGTCGTTAAGATCTTCCTCGTCTCTTCAGTATTGTGCCTCTTCAGGACTAGCAGGAGATAAAAGTGGTAAATAAACTTAATTAGAGCCACTTGTGGGAGCAGCATGGCTGTCATACATAGTGACCAAAATCAAGGAACTGGTTTTATCATAATTTATTATGATGATATTATTTATTATGTGGTAAGGACTTAAGCATCTGTGCTGATTTTATACCGTTGTTTAGCTTCTTCTATACAGGTCTGTGAGCTCATCTTGTTGTGTTCTAGTTGGTGAATTTGTCTGCCTCCACCAGGCATGAGTCTTCTGTAAACATATGGTGGGAGACAGCTACTGCCTCAAGGCTCCTGATCCTGTAAAGGTAATGTGGACATGAGTGCTTGTAGAATTTGTTCTTGAAATGAAAATGAGATGAAGTGAAAAAAATCAACAGTTGCGGCAGCAGAGTGGCAGGCTTATTGATTTGAGGTGTCTGTTACTAGTTTTTGTGCCTGGGACAGTTGCCTTCCAAAGCCACAGGGAGGAGTTAATGTGAAAATTAATTTCTTTCCCTTCTGGCTGCTTTGCACCACTCAGTGTTAGGATATAGCACAATTCTTTCTGCTTTAGGGAAGTTCCTGAACAGCACGAACCAGCATAGCCAGCTCATGCAGCTGGGGTTTGCCTTTAGCAAATGTCGGGGGCAGCATTTGGGTAAACAATCTGCAGCATTTCGTGCTCCAGTAATTTTTATCCCGGAGGTGATGATCTCTAAGATATTTTTGTATGTGTATGTTTTTGGTTTTTGGCTTTTTTTTTTTTCTTTACTGTTTGTAGATGCTGGAGTAGCCCACAGGTCTCAGGATTCTCTGAGTCATCTTCTTCCACTGGCGTATGAAATTCAGGTACCCTTAGATGTGACCTTGTGCATGAACATCTGGGCTGACCTCTGTTGAGAATGGTCGACTAGAGGCATTGTCATTCTGCTTTACTGTGTCGGCCCTCTCACATTTGTAGAATGGACCCTCTACTCCTATTACATTTGTTCCTCTTTTTTAAATGTTGTCCTATTTTAATTATTTGCACCTTGAAAATGAAACAACTTTCTTTGTTTCAGAACTTGGGTTTATCATTACTTCCACTTTTCTATCTATGTCCTGTCTTGGTAGCTCTCTGGTTTCATCAGGAAATACAGTATCCTTGACAGCAAATGATGTCAGTTAAATTCTGAGAGGGAGCTTGAGCCTTCAGGGATGCACCACTGTATTTCCTCGAGGCTCTGGATCTTCTTGAAGCCATCACATTTTATGTGAGCAGAAAGGCATAATGCTTCTAAACAGAAGCCTTTTTACAGACAATGGCATTGTTGTTTTGCCTGTGATGTTTGTGATTATGTTTATGATTAGACATTATACCACAGATGCAGAGTAGCTAGGCAAGCTGTTTTTTGTGATGCCTTTTCAGAAGTAACTGCATTTCAAGTTCTTTAAGTTGTAACATTTAAGATATGTAGGTGTAGCCTACTGGCTACAAATGCAGGGTGCAAGGATTTATGGGGCTTAGCCAGACCTTGCCCGTTTTTTTTTAGCTGTGCTAAAAGCCTGGCATACCAAGTTTGCCTGCAGATTGCACATCACCCAGTATCCTCAACAGTAACATAGAAAAGTTGAGGGAAGCCATTGGGTGGAATGATAGGTCCTCTTGAAATACTTGTAAGTGATATACACTAGAATTTCTGTGGAAATGATACTTTTATGTAAGTCGATTTTTTTTCTGTTTATGAAATAGAAATGCTGATAAGGATAGAAAAACTGTGGGCTGTGAAATGCATGCCACGTGGCTGTATTTGCCATGTTTTGATTTCAGTACTAAAATGAAGACATGTATGGTTGGTTAGTGTAGTAACTCAAAACCCTGCAATGCAGGTCAGGATTTTTGGGATGTTTTTGTTTGTTTGTTTGTTTTCCCAGAGGATTGTTCAGATAATATTTGGGAAAAGAATGAACTGTACAGTGCAGTCCCACAACTGTAATCGACCTTGTTGCTCTGCCTGGTTTACATCTCCCTTCCTTTAGGGCTCTGCAGCCTTCCCTGCTGATTTCTGTGTGCACAGTTGGCTTCATCATTACTGATCTGCTGAAGACCAGCTGACAAGCTCTACAGGCTGGTATTCCTCGAGAGGTGCCAGCTTAATTTGGTGACAATCACCCTGAACAGAAAGATCTATTCAGACGTCATTCCTAGGACTAACCCCTAGCAATATCTTTGATCTTTAAAGTTTCAAGTGGCTGGGTTCTTAAGGAACTGTGAGTTCATTGCCAAGCAGAGCAGTGTCCTTCCTGAAGGCATTATGTGCTGCACAGCAGGAGGCCACAGCAGTAGGCCCGTGTGCAAGCGGAACTGCTCTAACAATGCTAATGATGATCATTCTAGTGACTGGGCTGTGTCTGCACTCCAGTGATTTATACTGTTGTTGTAAAGGAGAAAAACCTGTGATCTGCAATGTTCAGGAAAAAAAACTCTGCTGGAGTACTCCTAACAATCAGCTTCCTGGTGAGAACGCAGAACAGATATTACAGTCTGGCATCCCAGTAAATACAGTCTTTGGGGTTTTTTTTATTCCTATCCCTTACCCTTTACAGTAGCACGGGAATATGGAGTTGCATCCGGTTCATACTAAGGATTAGCTAGAGTTGTGAATGTGAACGCTTAGGTGGAAAAAGCTGCCTAGAATTAAGGTAAATTTTCATGGTAGCTCCTGACACTTTTTGTTCCAAGTACTGTTATAAACCAAAAATAAGTAGGACTTCTGGTCTTAGGTTGCAAATGCCTCTTCAGGCTGCCAGGTAACTAGCCTCATCAGGATTTAAACAAATCAGCTTCAAGAATCTGTAAAGGCTGCTGGAAGAGTGCGGGACCAAGGCACACTACAACAGCTTTGGAAGTTCAAAAGCGGTGCGTACTAATAAGAAGTTTGTCTATGTGGTTTCTCAGCCAAGTAAGAGCAAGGTTTGGTGTCTGATTTCCATCTCTGTGGAGTTGAGTGACAGTATATTTTTCAGCAGGTGTACTGTTGGGATACTATCTGCTGAATCCTCTGATAAGGGTGCCATAGAGGAAGCCTTGCTAAGTGGCTCTGGGACCGAGTTTGTCTCTGCTACATGAACTGTTTGCCTCTGTTTCACAAAGTGGCAAACTGTGATCACCTCACATGAGTCTTGGAAAAGGTGGAGAACAGAGGCCCTGCCTTCAGCAATCCCTTGGCTCCATGCTGTGGAGCTCCCTGCCTGGCATGAGGAGATGTAGGGTACTGACTTTTGTCTTTTTTTTTTTTTTTTTTTTTTCTCTTATACCAGGGAAATACCCCCAGGAGGCTGGAAAGAGATGAGGCTCTACGCTGGGAAGGTCTGACAGGAGGTTGCTGCTTTCTGTGACTGTTTCAGAAGTGAGGAATTAAAGGTACAAGGCAGATGAACAAAGAAGGCAATGGAGTGAAACTACTAACAGCCTCAGGGAAAACCAGAGCAGAGAAGGAAGCTCTTTACAAAGTGCTCATCAAATTTATATGCAAGTAGTAGTGCTAATATTGTTCATGATTAGTTCCCCACTATAGCAGGGATCTTGTTTGGTTTATCTGCTTTGGTGCACAAGAGCTTCAGGGCCCCATAGTGAGGGGAAAGGGAACAAATGCATGACTCAGTCTCAGAGGATGGCAGTTTGCCGTATAAGATGGCGTTATGGTAATATTTGTTGTGCTAGCCACATTACCAGGTGTTGGGAGCAGGTGGTACCAGTTACACTTCCTTCAATAATTTCTTTACAGAGAGCATCTTAACTTCTTTTCATCAAATACTAACAGTCTGATTACGGTTATTCTTCACTGTCTTGTTGATTTGGTTTCGTATCTCTGCCGTTGCCTAACTGTGAGAAATTTCTTGAGCAATTACAAAGTAGAAGTGTAAAATTTTTTTTGCTCATTAGTAGAATTTTTTCACACCTATATTATTGCCCTCTATGAACAAAGCTCCTTGCTGCTTTGATTTTTTTTTTTAACCTCCCTGCAGACAGATAAAGCCTATCTTTAAGCACTGTGAAGTATCTAAGCCTTTGCAGACAGCAGAAACTCTAAATAAATGTTAAGGGCTGACAAATTTCGTACCTACTGCATTGCAGACTAGAATTCATTTGTTGTGTGTTCTCTCTCTTAAACAGACCAGAATACCCTGCAAAGTCAAATGTGAATGAAGGAGACAAAGACTTTCTGCAGCTGTGGAGCATTTGCCTTTAACTACCATGCGACACTGTGCTAGGCAGTCTGCTTTGTGAGGCGGAGTTCATGACATCTGTGATTACATGTTGCACATTGAAACAGGCAAAAATAATTCAGTCAGAAAAAGTAATTTGTTTTTAGCACTGAAATACAGCATGCTGTCATTCACATATACAATATTAACATTTCCATAAGCAATTCGATTGGCAAGACATGTTGGTAAAACACTTTGAGAAAATCAACATGGAGCTCATCTTTTTACCTGCAGGATTTTCCAACTCCTCTGGTCTTGTGGCACTCTGTCGTGAGGAAACATACAGCAAAATCAGAAGGCGGACATTTCAAAATGCTTATCAGTGCTGAAGCAGGGTCTTTGCAATTTTTACCACTATAAACAAAGAAGACTGAGTACTGAGAAATATTTATAGCAAGAGAAACAAAAAAATCATCCTTGTGCCTCAGAGAAACAAAGTATGTGAAGCCTGGTGTTAACATCGCATAACTAACAGTTGTCTCTGCATCCTTGATAGTGATTTTTTTCCAGTGAGTAAGGCTTTTTCTTTGCATAGATTCCATGCCTCAAACCTCCGCTGCCTCCCCATTTGCTAAAGGTTTTCCTCTGAGTGTCTGAATCACAGCTTATGAAATAACTGCTGGCTGTTCCCTGTGGGGTCCTCACAGCAGCCACAGAAAACCTCCGACTGAGCAGCTTAAGGTTATGCCTTAGAAGGAGATCTGAAGGCAGGAAATGGCTTCTGAGGTGACCATTTTCACCTTTTGTTCTTGCTTTTGTGGGATGTGTGGTGATGACTATCTGAAATGCTTGAAATTCTACAGCAAAAAGATAGAGGAAATTTTGTATTTCACAGTCTTCCTCTATGTTGTTCTGTTTCAATATCTTCCTGTGTAATCAAAAAATCCACATCCTAGGATACACCTTCAGGCAATCGTTCAGAATTAGTCTGTTTCCTACTTAATAACTCAATGCTGACTGAAGTTCAAGACAAAATACAATGCATATACTGAAGGCTCATCATTTAGAACAAGTACTTTCTGGTAATGCAGGTAATACAGAAAAAGGAAATTCTGTTCCTTAGGCATACTTATATAGCATCTGTATACATAAGATCAATGGCATGGAATCAAGTTGGAGGCCTGTGGCCAGTGGAGTTCCACAGGGATCAGTTCTGGGCCCAGTCTTGTTCAACATCTTCATCAGCTACCTGGATGAGGGGACAGAGTGTAGCCTCAGCAAGTTGGCTGATGGCACCAAACTGGGATGTCTGGCTGAGTCCCCAAAAGGCTGTGCTGCCATTCAGCGGGATCTCGACCGGCTTGAGAGCTGGGCAGAGAGAAACCTCATGAGGTTCAACAAGGACAAGTGCAGAGTCCTGCGCCTGGGCAGGAGCAACCTCATGTATCAGTACAGGCTGGGGTTTGACCTGCTGGAGAGCAGCTCTGCAGAGAGAGACCTGGNGAGTAAAGGCTGCAGGAACTGGGGCTGTTTAGTCTAGAGAAGAGGAGACTGAGGGGAGATCTTATTAACACTTACAAATATCTAAAGGGTGGGTGTCAGGAGGTCGAGGCAGCCCTTTTTTTCTATAGTATCTACCAACAGGACAAGGGGTAATGGAATGAAGCTCGAACACAAAAAGTTCCACTTAAATATAAGAAAAAACTGTGAGGGTGAGGGAGCCCTGGCACAGGCTGCCCAGGGAGAGTGTGGAGTCTCCTTCCTTGGAGGTCTTCAGGACCCGTCTGGACATGTTCCTATGTGACCTGATGTAGGTGAACCTGCTTCTGCAGGGGGGTTGGACTAGATGATCTCTAAAGGTCCCTTCTAACCCCCATCATTATATGATTCTATGATAAAGTGTCTTAAAAATCAATGAGAAATGGCTCAAGTTACAGTATTTCAAGAAAACACATTTTGCATTTTACTTACATTGTTTTTCAACAAATGTGGAACTTCATTTGTGTTTACAGAGGCTGATAAATCCCAGTATTGGTTTCCTTTGTGGATAGAACAATTTTAAAACAGAAGAATTAAACACAGTAGTGACTTTATAGTAGGAATACAATATTTTACCTGGGTCCACTCTTGTCTTGTGAACTCCAGGTGGAGAAGGTTGTGCTTCCTGCATGTGGGCTGGGGAAGAAAGGCAGGGATTGGTGCAGCACGTGTATGTGTGTGAACAGATGCCAGGCCTCCAGTGGGCACACAGCATGCGGGATCCATACCTACTGTCACAGGAAAAGATGATGAAAACTCTCTGTCCAGTGCTTACCCATGGTTTGTGCAAAACTATCAGCTGTCTCATCACTCGTTTTGAGTCTCGTTTTGATTAATTGCAGGAGTCACAGGAAAAATCAGTTAATACTGCCTGGTATTTCAACTCATTTCAAAACTGTAAATGCTGTTTCAGTTGAACAGCCACACAGGCATGTTCTGCCTAACTGGGGGATGAGAGGCTGGAGAGCTGCCTCCCAGAGAGCCTTGTGAGTTGAAGCTGATGGCAAGGTGACTGTGGGTCAGCAGTGTGCCCTGGCTGCCAAAAGGGCCGAGCAAGCCCTGGGGTGCATCAGGCCACAGCATCACTGGCTGTTGGAGGGAGGCAATTGTCCTGCTCCACAGTGCACTGGTGTGGTCCCACCTCGAGTGCTGTGTGCAGTTTTGGGCACCTAATGTAAGAAAATCAAATTGCTGCTGTGTGGCCAGAGGAGGGTGGCCAAGATGGTGAAAGGCCGCGAAGGCAAGACTGACTTAGGAGGAGCAAATGAAGTTGCTTTGTTTGCTCAGGACAAAATGCACAAAAGGCTGAAGGGTGACCTCATCGCAACCTATAGCTTCCCCAAGGAGAGCAGCAGAGGGAGAGGTGCTGATCTCCTCTCTAGTGACCAGCAACAAGACATGAAATGAAATGGAGCTGCGTCTCAGGGGGAAGCTCAGGTTGGGCATTAGGAAAAGGTTCTTCATGGAGAGGAAGTCAGTCATAGGGACAGGCTCTCCAGGGAAGTGGCCATGGCCCCAAGCCTGTTGGGAGTTTGGCGACTGTCTGGACAATGCCATTTCGGCATATAGCTCAGATTTAGGTCATCCTGTGAGAAGCAAGGAGCTGCACTCAATGATCCTTATTGGTCTCGTCCAACGTGAAATATTCTGACTCTCTGACCTATAACAGACCAGCCTTTGGCTGAAGAAGGCTGGAATGGAGTAGGCTCTGGCTCCTCTTCCAATACAGCTGATGTCTGCTTTGAGCCACTGCAGAGGGGATTAGTTAGAAGGCAAGAACTTTGCACTTGCAAAGATGCTTCCTTCTACCAGTGAAATTTCTACCTTGGACACTCTGGCTGAGTTGCTTCAGGATTACAAGAGGAAGGCAGAGGCAGGAGGAAAGAAATCAGGTAGAAATTGATTGACCATCAAAGTCCTTCCATTTATTACCAACTTCTTAAAAATGGGACAAAGCCAAAAGGTGACACAGTCATATTAACTGAAGATCTTGAAAACAATAATGCATCATGCACATTTTGGTATTACCAACAGTAAAGACATCTATCTTCTATGGTTATACACCTCAATAACTAAACAAACTTCTTCCAGTGAATGTGTCAACGATGTGATGATGTAGGACACCTGGCCATCCACTGCACTCAGTGTAAACATGTAGATGGTGAAACCTGGCTTTATTTACAAGCGTTTTCATGCATGAAAAATGTCTTTTTCTTCTAAAATTATATAAAATGTATTTAAGAAAAGGGTGACATCACATAGTTCTATGAACAACAACGAAGGATGAGGAAGATTATTAAAAAGCTGAACTAAAACCAGCAAATAGTTCAACTGTGGTAAAGTTACAAAACAACCAACCCTTGTCACTGATTACAGAGATAAAAAGCAGTTCAAGTCTCCAAGCCAAGACACGACGACAGTAGAAGAGCCAACCAATTATTCCTTGATATTTTGAAGTAGCCTTAACAAGTGAGACTCAATAACCTGTTGAACTAAAGCAGAGAAAAAAAAGAACCAGGTTAATTAGTGTTCAATGTTTTTCTCCTGTTTTTAGGGTTATACTGTTTTCCCTGGCAGATGCCAGCTTTTCCTGTACAATTATAAAATAAAATTCAAACAAGAAGTTTACTCTGAGGAAAAAAAGGTTTGCATCCCTTCAGAAGACAAAAGCCTCATATAATGCAAAACCATTGCACCCAGTGGGTTTTGGAGGTGGTGAGCCATTTGCTGGCTTGAATAGGCAGATAGCATACGGAAAGCAAATGTTTAACCCTATAAATGGAAAGTAGGCAAAAAAAAGAGTTTATTAGAAACTACTTCTGTGGAATGTTTTGAGACTGAACTCTTGAAGCAGTCCTACATCTAGAGGGGAGGTACTGCTCCTCTCCCTAAGCACAAGGCTTTTCTTGGAGAAGCCACATAAGCAGTGCTGGGCTTGCTTTCGGATTCAGTTCTTTTTTGTAGTGGCAGACATGTCACAGCTTTCAAAATGACGACACCATGACGAGTCCCTTCGTTCCCTCTGCTTTCCAGAACCACGACATCCAGCCCAATTATCAGATCCTGGTGCTGCTAGTGTCTGCCTCCAACAGAACTGCAGCGCATCCGACAGGAAGGAGGTTTAGCAAACTGTACCATGTCAAGGCAATCAACAGCACATCCCATGGGGTGAGAGGTTCAGGTGGGCTGCAGGCCTCTACCACTGTCTGCTGCAACACACACCACTTTGCACAGGCTCTTTGTACAGCAGCTCTGCTCCCCTGACCTGGATCATGGCTTCGTCACCATGATTTGTGCCTACAGATGGAGATCCCAGGCCAGTGACATTTTCTTACTAGCTACCTGACTTTCTGAGACTGGGATGGAAACTCCTACCCATTTTGGGCTGATACATTTAGTTGTATTAGGACTTGCAGGATGGGGATCTTCTTACACACAGCTGCCAAACCTGTACTAGGCCATCACAGCAACTACACAAAAAAAGGACCAGTAAGAATAACAATTTAAAAAAAACCCACAGAATTTACATTTGCAATACTCACCACTCCGATAGCCCAAGGCTACAGCCAAATCCATGGAATTATAGCCAGCATCTGTTTCAATAGTTGGGTCAGCACCACTTTCTGTGTAAAACAGGAAAACAAACCCTTATTTCTGATAATGAGCACTGACAGTAGGCTATTGCTGAAAATGCATTTTTGTCAGTCTGCTTACCAAGGAGAATTTTTACACATTTCACATGGTTCCCGTGTACTGCATATAGCAGAGGTGTGCCTCCATTCTGAAAAAGCAGAGAAAAGCCTTAAACGCTCAATGACTGAGCAGTCTACATTTCTAATTCTTTAACACACCAGTATGCTTCTATGTACACTTAAGAAACTTCACAGGCTTTATAAAAACAAGATTCTGCTTTGGCTCTTCTCATATTCCACATTTGTTGGCTACTGTTTAGGCTGCAAGCTCACCCTTCTACAAGGGCTCAGTGTTACGTCTCATTAGAATTCTCTACCAAGAAGTCAGAAGTAGTGGGGCCAACTTCTCTTACACTGTGGAAGTTTTGAAACACAGGTATTTCAGAAGAGGTAGGACAATTTTCAGACCCAAGCTAGTGCTGTGCCCCATTTCAAATTTCTGACCAAAGCACCCTCTGACATAAATCCAAGCTGAAGTCTTACCCAGTCATACTCATTGACATCAACTCCACAGTCGAGCAGCATTTTCACAATATCAGTATATCCTTTACTGCACGCCAGTGAGAGGGCGCTCTCTCGCCCCTTCCCTAAAATCTGAGGATCTGCACCCTGAAATAATAAAAAATTCAGATTAAGAGTATTTTGTGGGTTTGTTTTTTTAATGTGGGGTTTTACACAGAATTTAACACTTTGAATTACACAGCATCACTGACAACTTAGGAAGGCAAACTGAGCTAAAAAGTAAATAAAAAGTCAATAAAAGTTAATAAATTTAAAAGCATGGGTTTTTTTTCCTTACGTTCTGGAGGAGAAATTCCACAACTGCTATTTGACCATGAGCTGCAGCCCACATCAGAGGGGTAAATCCTTCTTCGTCCTTATGGTTGATTACATTTTCTGTTTAAAGAAAAATGCAAACTTAATAATCCCTTCACTAATGCCCTATATGAGCTGGTCAAATGCATTGACATATCCACGGTAAATGAAGTGAGGTATCAGTGTGTCCTAAAAGTCATTCTCACCTTAACTTTAAAACCAAAGCTCTGTCCCAGTGGTGGTGCAAATATCTTTGTCCAAGAAAGAAAAAACCATCCCACCGACCAAAATAAGATTTGACTATTTTCTTTTTTTTAAAGCTCTGTAAATCAAGCTCAGTTCTCACTCATAAATGTTACAAGTCAGGCTTTATCTTTGGAAAGAAGAGAAGGGCTGCTCAAAAAATAACAAAGAGTGTTCTGTATTACTCTACAGAAAAGTGTTTTCTTCAATAGTGAGCCACACGAACCTGTAAAGAATGAGCTTGTAAAGCAAAAGTCATGTAATCCATAGCATGTCTTGTGCAAACAATTACAGCCTATTTCTAGGTCAGCTGGAGGAAGGAAAAAGAACTTTTTTTTTAACATTGTCTGACTGAAATAGTTGGGTTTTTTTAATATCTAAGTACTTAGGAAAAAAATTCCACTCTTATTGCAGCACCATAATATCCATTTTTACGTATTACTGACACTTTGGGATCAATTGATTTCCACACACATGGCTCGTTACAAAGGATGTAGACTTGTTGACTCACTCCCTGCTTAGCAGTAAACACTTCAACAAAAGTGCACTGAAAGCAAGGCGGATTACCGAGAGACTGATAGGAATGCACTGTCAATAGTACTCAAATCCATGCTTTACGTAGAGATGAAATTTTGTGTACGTATTATGAACACATAGATGTCATACTGAAGGCTGTCACACTACTCAGAATGAGTAGCACTATTACATTGCATGTGTGAGCCATTAAATTACCAACATACAGCTCTGTACGTTGATCCATTAAGATGGAATCAGGAAGACACCATTAATATAAGTGTGGTTTAAGTGACAATTTAAAAAAAATGACTCTAGAACTAACAGATTCTCCTTTCTCATTTCCATGGATGGAGAGTGTTTTACAGTCAGACTGTAATTTGTAGTAGTCATTCTCCAAAAAGCTTGTGTTTCCTTACATGGCTGTGATGTTGTTGGTCACATCCGTCTTCCCGTTTTATTCCTAAAAACCGTGTCTCTTGTGCAGGTTCCTTGGCCTTATTTTGCCTTACGGCAAAGCCAGCTTTCAGAATAGTTTGGAACAGTTTCTCCCCTTTCCCAAAAACGTCTGCTGTGTCAACCCGTATAACGATGTCATCAATGTATGGCAGGCATTCTGGAGCTTCATCCTATTCTGGTGCAGCCTGGATCAGTCCATGGCAAATGGTGGGGCCGTGTTTCCACTCCTGGGGCAGTGGATTCCACATGTACTGGACACTCCTTCAAGTGGAATCAAACTGTGTCCTGCACTCTGCTGCCAATGGAATTGAGCAGAATGTGCTGGTGATGTCAGTGGTGGCATACAACTTGGCTTCCTTTGACTCCAGTTCATGTTGGAGTTCCAGCAAGTCTGGCACAGCAGCACTCTCAGTGGCAGCATTACTTCATTCAGGTCACGATAGCCTACTGTCTGTCTTCACTCTTCACTAGACTTTGGCACTGGCCATAAGGNTCAGTCCATGGCAAATGGTGGGGCCGTGTTTCCACTCCTGGGGCAGTGGATTCCACATGTACTGGACACTCCTTCAAGTGGAATCAAACTGTGTCCTGCACTCTGCTGCCAATGGAATTGAGCAGAATGTGCTGGTGATGTCAGTGGTGGCATACAACTTGGCTTCCTTTGACTCCAGTTCATGTTGGAGTTCCAGCAAGTCTGGCACAGCAGCACTCTCAGTGGCAGCATTACTTCATTCAGGTCACGATAGCCTACTGTCTGTCTTCACTCTTCACTAGACTTTGGCACTGGCCATAAGGGTGAGTCCTGCTGATCACCTCTTGGCTCTCCAGTTGATGAATGAGTTCATGGATGGGAATCCGAGAGTCATGGTTGGTGTGATACTGCTGCTGGTGCCACCTGTTGTGGCTGCAATCAGCACTTGTTCTTCGACTATCAGCAACCCCACAACAGAAGGGTCCTCTGAGAGGCCAGGAAGGCTGGACAGTTGTTCAGTTGCACCTGTCTCCAAGACAGCTACACCAAAGGCTCACCAGTACCCTTTTGCGTCCTTGAAATACCATCTGCTGAGGTAGCAGATCTATGGCCAGGATGTGGAGCCTCTGGGCCCAGTGCAATGGGATGCTTTTGCTGTTCATTCCCTCTTAGGCTTATTTCAGCCTCCAACACAGTGAGCTGTTGGGAGCTCCCTGTCACTCTAGAAACACAACTGGGTTCTGTCCCTTCATAGATGGATGGCATTATGGTACACCATGCACCAGCATCCACTTCAGCCTTGCACACCTGTGAGTCTGAAGTGCCAGGCCATCAAATCCACACAGACCAATAGACCTGGCTGTCCCTCTCCTCCACTTGGCTGAGAGAGGGGCCCTCTAGCACTGGTCATAGGATTCCCCCTCACTTGTAAAAATGTGTTATAATTCCATTTCACAGGATCAGGAGTAAAATCAGCGCTTCCCCTCTGTCTGGGAAACTGTCCACCACAGACTGGAGCAGCAATTTTCCTGAGGGAACTCCCTACTTCATGATTGCTTCTCCCTGCAATTCACATGCCCAGGCATCCAGGGTCAAGGTAGGTTTCCCATCTCACTTTATCATGTCCCCTCCATGGTCCAGCAGGTAAAAACAGAGGGTACTCTGTGGCATCTATGTTCTCTATCCTCTCTCTTGAGCAGGGGAATGTTTAGACCAAATAGCTCAGACACTGGTCCATCTAGGTATGGAGCTAGAACTCCTGGAGCAGTTTCTCCGCTAGCGTATCTGGCAATTTCTCCACAGCCGCAATAAGGGAGGAAGAGAGACTTTCTCTGTCCTACCAGAGTTGGACTGGCAATTCAGCCATCGTTGGTCCCTCTTTGTCTTTCAGCCCATTGCTGTCAATGTGCAGGCATGTGACAATGGGGCACTCTGTACAAATGACTGCCACTCAGCTTGTGTGCACTGGAGTCCATCTGGATCTCTGGGCAACTGCACACTGGCTGGAGAGCAATCAGGTTCTGCCTCTTCCTCCTGTGCTCGTGATGACCCGTCTTCATCTCTTACTATATGAACTGACTTTTTTTTGTGTGTATTTCTGCTTCTGTATGGGGGTGACTGATACCAACATGTGTTGATCATCTGGTTCAGCTGCATCACCCATTGCTAGGGTCTGAGTAGCTGCAATGCCTGCTGTCAGGGTTTGAGGAGCCACAGTGCCCGTCAGTAGGGTTCATCTTCAGGTGGCATTCTGAAACAGTTGCTTAACCCTAAACAAGACCTGAACTCTTATTAGTCCTAATGTTTAAGTTAATTTGAGACCCAAACCATAGCAATGAATAAATAAAAGACTGATGCGAAACAATAGTACACACGCACAAAAGACACCTCAAAGATCTTTCAATCTGCACCACAACTGAGGATTTTTTAAAATGAAGCTTCAGGGAAAAAGTCAAGAACAAGAAGGTACAAATGCCCAAATGAAAAAGGAAGGCATTTAACCTCCCCATGCCTTACCTTGTTCAATTCGTGTGGCCAGATATAACATCTCTCCCTGTGCAGCCAGCTGATGAACGGACAAGGCTGTTAAAAAAAAGAAGCAGAAGCATGTGTTACAGACACCATTTTTCATTCTGCTACACTTGGAGCTGGGCATAATGTCTACTGGCTTGAGCAGTACAGAACATGGATCTGAGAGCACAGATAGGTTTCACCTTGTAGTCTGAACTGGAATTACTGTCTTAAAAACCTAAAAGCTTCCAAAGAGTTTCATGGGTTTAGATATTTTTTTTTAACCAATGTATAAATCACACTAGAAAGTAAACTATACTTCCTACACTGACTCTTTACAAGGAAACATAGTCTCTTCTCTGCTGCTTGGTCAGCAACCAATTTTCATTGTCATATTAAAATAAGCTTTTTCCTTTTTCTTTTAAAGAAAAACACCTACCCAGCCTTAATTTATCAAATGACACATAAGAGATCACAAACCATCAGGAGACCTGTCACTGGGTTCAATAAAGCCCATATCATGACTTACTCACTACCAATGCTGAATACATCAGACATTACAAAACCATAGACAACACAACACAACACCTAAAGGGGAAGAAAAACACTGTAGGGTGGGAGTTTTTTTGCTTAATTTTTAATAAAAAAGTACCAAACAATAAAAACCAGAATACTTCTTAAGGTATTATGAAGAAAAAAAATCTTTGCTCTCAAAGTTAACTCTGAATAGGTGCACTGTTTTGATAATTACAATTTAGAGCAGGTCTGAAAGGTAGTCAGGAGAGAATATACAATAAATGACCCAGGTTACAGTGTAACACAATTAGGTAATGATTACGTAGAATCATAGAATCATGGAATGGTAGGGTTGGAAGGGACCTTTATAGATCATCTCTTCCAACCCCCTGCAGAAGCTGAGTCACCTAGATCAGGTCACATAGGAACATGTCCAGGCGGATCTTGAAGACCTCCAAGGAAGGAGACTCCACAACCCCTCTGGGCAGCCTGTGCCAGGGCTCCCTCACCCTCACAGTGAAATAGTTTTTTCTTATATTTAAATATATAAATGTTCACTGTCCTCTTCCTATGAGCTACATGGAAGTTTCATTTTTTTTTTCCACAAAGTGTACTCTGTGTTGCAGCTCCAAATTAATTTTTCCCACACACGCAGCAAGATTTTTTTCTATTAAGTATCAGACTTGTAATTTACAGAGGAAGTAATTTATAGATGAAGTAAATTAGAATTAATTTATAAATAAAACGCTTGACACTTATATCAAACCCCCCAAAAATGCTGCTTTTCTGATTTTCAAGATGTACGATGATCATGGAGTTTGCAGTGATCCATAGTACACAGTAATCAATCACCTAATTTTAGTAAATTTTACAAGACACACATGCTCTGAAAACAACTACATGAAGCACATTAACTTAAAGCTTAGAAAGGATCAAAAGAAAAAAAAAAAAGGTAAGGATTTTTCAAACAAAAAACCTGGGTCCTTTCCTTTCTGGAAAGCAAGCCTTAACCATGACTTCAATACAGGAGATGGATTCCTCTTTTACAGTTGGAATGATGTGAAAGTAGACAAGCCTATCGGAATGTTTTTTTCCTATATGAAAGTTCGTTACAACACCAAAGGAAAAAAAAACCAGAATAATCTGTCAAGCACCTAACACTGGTTCACAAAATAATTAACATCAAGATAGAAGGATACTTACAGTTTACAAGCAGAGGTGTCGTAGAGACTTCATTCCCCCTGTGTTTGTTAGTTAGGGTAGTTGATTGTTTTATTGGTGAGAAATGCTTCGTGGTTGATGGAGTATAAACATGTCTTACTTGGATACCAGGGGAAGGAGAAGTGTGGATGTTGCATTCAGCTACGTTGAGCAGAGAAAACAGAACATGATTTTAGTACTAGTACTAAAAACTAGTACTAGTTTTAGTACTAGTAAGAGCATTAAAAGCACGCCACAGATTACAAGTCCAACCAGAACAGTACCAGTATCATAAGATCATTAAATAACTTGTCAGAAGTAAGCTTTGTGACAAAGAAGCTTTTCCACTCTGTATTATGAAAGATTAATAAAGGGCCATATGTACTTCTAGCATGAAACAAGCCCTATACATTCAGTATGGTGTCATGTCACCCAGAGACACACTGCTGTCTAACCGAGGTAAGCATTTGCTTAGGTTTTCAACATGCCTGGCGTGAACTGGTCAGGCAGGACAGGTCCACTCAGCCTGCTACATCCTTATAAGTGCTTTCTAACACGACATAGCTCTGGTCAGCCATGCAACCGCTCAGTTCTCTCCTTCACCTACTGCCTAACCAGTATGCTGCATGGGTGGAAACAACATTCATTAATTTTCTTTACTCATTTTCTTCACCAGGACTTTTTCCACTCCTGTTGGATAAAACTGCAACTGCGCTATTAATGCCTTATGAATTCTTATCCATTGGGAAGAGAGATATTCCACACCAACTGACATACAATGCAGCAGCAGTCACCACCTAGAATTCCAGAAATCACTCAGTGCTGCTATATTAAGTTGCATTAACTTTTCTAGCCTTCTACTAGAATTGAATGGCATTTTTTAACAGAATATATATATAGATACACACACACATCTATACATCCGTGTTATCTTGGATCCTCAAATGTAGCTTTTAGCTTTGAGAAGTAGTTGAGAAGCAAAGCATTTTTTTTCAGAAGCTAACTGATTAAATACTCGAAAGACATGCTGAAGGATTAAAATCCATTAGTGGCTAATGTGATCTGACACCAGTGTGCACTAGTAATTAATGACTGGAAAGTAATTAACATACATTGAATTTACACCATAGAGAAATTCATACACTCAAGTGCAAATCTAATTGGTAGTAGGGAGTAACAGGAAGAAAAATGAAAAGCCACTTTGTTTGATAATAGCTACAGCTGTCTTAAAACAAACTAAGAGACCTACCTTGTAAGGGGTGCACAAATGTTACCTAAGCAAAACAACCTTATTGCTGATGGGTCTACATTTGCCCTTCATATGTGCAGCTCCACTTAGGGCCTGCCAAATCAAAGAAGCTTGAAAATTATAATGACTGAACTGCAGCCCTGAATACAAATCAGGAAAAGCACCAAAATCCACAACAGGTCTATGTTTCTGTTGGCTACAAGAAATGGGTCAAATTCAACCTTGTGAAAAGATGCATCACTGACAGTCTGAAATACGACAGCAAGCACTGTAAACCACAGGGAATTGCTTAAGGGGAAATAGATGGAAGTCCTAATTCTGCTCTCTATTAAAATGCTCGGCCACGAAAAAGTATGGATTGGTTCTGATGAAGCTGCCAAACGATGGCTGGAGATGAGCTGCAGGGATTCAGAAGAGGATCAACACTTGCTTTCAAGTAGCGTGAAGATGGCCTGGCAAGCCAAGGCTACAACAACTATAGGCTTTGTACAGCCACAGTAATAAACCAAAGTCATCTACATGACCTGTGTTATTTTCGTCACCATATAAGTGAAAAGATAAAACGTGCTGCAGAAAGCTACTGACGTGACCGTAGAGTGCTTTGAGTAGTGTTTTCTAAAGATACAGGTGTCCAATGATGTGTAGCATCTTGTAGGACATGATATACAAATGAAGTAAACTCATAAGCAGTATCAGCTCTTATTAAGTTAAATTAAGAGTCTCTTTTTTAAAGCACGATTAAAATATAATGTTGGGGGAAATTAACTTTAATCTATCAGGTATATAATAAAAACAAATAAAAACAAATATTAGAAAACTGTTACTGATTTATACGTATATGAGGCAGATTATTTTTTTTATAATGTTAACGGCTTAACAGGATGACATAGTCCACACATAACAATTTATACCATAAAGGTCAACCTTTAAATAAAACAGATGCCACTTCAAGGTCGGAGTTAACTTGGTCTTGAATATTTTTACTGTCCTCTTCATTCAAAGACTTCACAAATCGTGAGCAGACATTCATATCAAATCTGTTGGGCAAAATGAATTTCATTCCCATGGCGACGCTTTGAGCCGGGCCTTCTTCCGTGCCACAGTCGAGCTGATGCTCCACTTTAACGTCCGGCATGGATGGAAGGCTGTAAGTTGTGGCACACTCATCCACAATTAACTGGGCTTCAACATCTAAGTTTGCTGAAGATGCCATCGTCTCAGTCATGTAAAAGTTTTATGCAAAATGTTTCTTCATAGTTCCTAGACAAGAGCAGTTCCAGCCAACCAAGCTCTATCGAAAGAGATTTGGATGTTTTGAACAACCTGCAAGTGAACACATGTAAAACAGGTTAACAATATCCTGGTGAAGTAACGCATAAAAATACACCAAACTCGGCATGATTCATGCTTATCGCATTTGGGTTTGACAGTCAAAACCTTGGTGAAACACCAGTCTTACTGCTGCCACAAGCTCCTGACCAAATTCTCCATTTAAATTTTAATCACTTGGAGCCAATTCTGTAACAAAGCCAGCAGGGGTTTAGGCGACACCACATTTATAGCAAGGCAGGAGCAAGCATTAAGCGGAAGGTGGCTTCATTTCCTAAAAACATTCACAGAACCACTGAATGGTAAAGGTTAAAAGGGACCTCTAGAGATGCAATCCCCTCCATCAAGTCACACTGCAACGCACCCAGGTGGGTTTGCTAAGTCTCCAGAAAAGGAGACTCCACGGCTGCCTCACCCGCACAAGTGTGTTCACCTCGGACTTTTTGTGTTCTAGCTTAGGCCCGCTGCCCCTAGTCCACTAGTCTCAAAAGAAAATACCTTTACAGCTCTAAGTCTTTTCATAACCTGAGCAAAATAAACGCCTCCTACCTTGCACGCAGGAAAAACACCTTTCAGATCGCTGCCAGTAAAGCATTCCAGAAGACAGCGGTGTTCCTGGGGAGCACTGGGGAGGCCCAGCGTCAGGCGGAGCGGGCCAGCGGAGCGAACCGGCCGCTGCGGGCGCTCCCGGGCTCCTCGTCCCGCCAGCCCAGGGACGAATGGCCAGAAAGGCGGCGTGCGCCGGGGGGCGAGAAGGGGCGAGAAAGGCCGCGGAGCGCAGCGCAGCGCCTGCCCGGCCCGGCCCGGCACGCAGCCCCGCGACCCCGCCTCCCCCCGCTGCCGCTGACAGGAACGGGTAACTCACTGCCGAGCGCCCGCCCTGCCGCGGTGGCCATTGGCTCGGCAGCGGCGGTAACTGGTGACGCGCTGCGCACACGGCTCCCGCGGTGGCCATTGGCTCGGCAGCGCCGGTAACTGGTGACGCGCTGCGCACACGGCTCCGCGGTGGCCATTGGCTCGGCAGCGCCGGTAACTGGTGA
>WBNH01002444.1:61743-77086 GCA_013401255.1 Urocolius indicus | reverse complement strand
CTCGGCGTGGCGGCGGCGGCGGCGGCGGCACAGCGCAGCGCGCGCCTCGGCCCCAGGAGCGGCGCGGAGCGGAGATCAGGTCGGATCGGCCTCCCCGAGCTTTTCGCGGTGCGGAGCGCGGCTCGGCGGCGGCCCCCGCCTCCATTGGGCCATGGCCACCTACAAGCCGGTGGTGGTGCCGGCGTTCCCCAAGCTGGGGGAGAAGATCACGCAGGACACACTGTACTGGCGCGGCTACAAGGTAGGAGGCGCCTGGCACGCGAGGCGGGGGGCGGGGGGGGATCCCCCGAGGAGCGCTTCTCCGGGACCGCCCCGAAACCCGCTAAAAAAGGGGCTTCCTAGGAAGCGAGGCGGAGCCGTGGCCCAGGCCGACCGGCACACATTACTTACTGCCGTGGAGTGTATTTTTTTGTACTGTTTTTGAGAGACTAAATTACACCTGGGGAAGAAGGTGCTTCTCTGTGAGAGCGAGCCCGCGCTGTGCCCGCGTGGCCAAGAAGGACAGTGGCACCCTGGCAGGCATCAAGAAGAGTGTGGGCAGCAGGTCGAGGGACGTTCTGCTCCCCATCTGCTCTGCCCTGCCCTGGTGAAGCCTCATCTGGAGTCCCCTGTCCAGTTCTGGGCTCCCCAGCTCAAGAGGGACAGGGAACTTCAGGAGAGAGCCCAGCACAGGGCCACCAAGATGATCAGGGGACTGGAGCATCTTTCACACGAGGAAATGCTGCGGGAACTGGAGGAGGGGAGAGGGGCACATCAACACTTATGAGTACCTAAAGGGTGGTTGGATAAATACCTGAAGGATGGGGTGACACATTTTCTGTAGTGCCCAGTGTCAGGATTAGGGGTAATGGACAAAAGTTGGAACAAAAAAAAAAAAATCCACTTAAACACAAGGAAAACCTTTCGTATGAGGGTGAAAGAGCACAGATGCAGGCTGCTCAGCGAGGGTGTGGAGTCTCCTTCTCTGGAGACTTAGCAAACCCACCTGGACTCATTCCTCTGTGAGTTCTGAGCCTGTTTTAGCAGGAGTTGGACTGGATGATCTTTAGAAGTCTCTTCTTACCTCTGCCATTCCGTGATTCTGGGTGGTGAGGCACTGGAACAGGTTGCCCAGAGAAGTTGTGGCTGCCCTATCCTGCAAGTTTTCTAGGCCAGGCTGGAGAAGTCTTTCCTCAACATGGTCTAGAAGAGCATGTCCCTGCCTGTGATGGAGGGGTTGGAACTAGATGTCTTAAAGATGTCTTCCCACCCAAACCAGTCTGTGATTTTTTTAAACATGCTTGAGTAGGTAAGGTTGTTTTTTCCTCGAAACGTGTAGCTAATGGGTCAGTTGTTATGTGTGGGAAAAAAAAAAAAACCCGAAAAAAAAGAAGCCTTAATTCAGTAGGACTGTATTAAAACCAGATTTGATTCTTAATGGAGTTTTGAGCTTTCCACGGGAAGAAGTTTTGTTTTTCTGCTTTCATTTTTTGATGGTGTGCTTACGCATATTTAATGATCTTTATTGCAATTGTTTTATTAGACGCCTGTTCAGATAAAGGAGTTCGGTGCAGTAAATAAAATTGACTTCTCCCCGGTTCCTCCGTATAACTATGCTGTCACAGCTTCCTCAAGGGTAAGTGGCTTCTCTGAGGTGCTAACCTTCTTGTCCTTCAGTTGATAGCAGGTGAACAAACTCAATGCTCTTGTTTTCCTAGATCCACATTTACGGTCGTTACTCCCAGGAACCAATCAAAACATTTTCTCGCTTCAAAGACGCTGCTTATTGTGCCACGTACAGAGATGATGGCAACCTGCTTGTTGCTGGCAGCGAGGAAGGTAGCATTCGCCTCTTCGACATCAGTGGAAGAGCACCACTGAGGCAATTTGATGGCCACACAAAGTAAGACAGCATTGGGTTTTGTTTTCCTTTGCGCGCTTTCCTTTGGTTTGTTTATGCCTGTCTTGCTGTGCATGGTGCTGAAAGTCTGAATCACACTTGCAACTACCTCGCATAGATCTTCCTGAAAAGTAGATTTTTAAACTTAATTTGAAATTGGCGTGTTGGGTTTTTTGGTTTTTTTTTTGCTCCTAAATTCTAAATATGAATCAAGTAAATGGAAGGAAAAATACATTTCCTAATTGAGGTAGGTGTCTGTTAATATGTTGCATAGACATAATGTTGTGACTGCATGACGCTGACAGGCATACTTTATGTGATGCTGGCAGGAAAAGGGTTCTAAAAAGGGCCTAAACAAAACCTGGAGAAATATACCAGGAGGTGAGGGAAAGCCTTAAGGAAAAAAAAAAACCAAACAAGGGCACTAATACAGAGTGAGGTTGGGATAGTGGTGGGGAAAATGCATGATGGCAGGGTGGAGTTTGGATGGGGAAGGACGTACTAGTGAAGATAAGAGAATGGTAACACTTAGATTTAACAGATTTCTGTGCTACCTAAAGCAGATACATGTGCTACATAAAGCAATACGTGCTTTATCTGTCTAGCAAATCTCCTTTCACTGGGGAGCACGCAAGCACGCCTTAGGAGTGTTTGTGTTTGAGGTCTGTGTTGATCAGCTGTTGTCTAACCACTTGGTTAACTATAATAAGATTTAGAGTGTCTGTATTTTCTGCCAAAGTCACTCTGTTGGGATCTTAACGATAATACAGATTTAAGCAGTGACAAGAAGAGTGCCCAAACCAGTCATACTTAAAATTTACTATTATAGTTTTTTTTTCCAAAGGACAATGCTAGTAACTGGACCTGTAAGTTACAAATGCAGAGTTTAGAGCGTTTGAACGAGCATCTGGTAGACCTGTAAAACCTTTAAAGCAAATCATACCAGTGCTTAGGTCTGTCAGCATGACCCTTTCCCATGTGGAAATGTTAAAACTAAAGTGTTTTTAACCTGTAAGCAAGACTTTGTAACTTCCAAGAGTGAACACTTGGCACTTTTAAGTCAGAATACTATATTAAGCTCATCATACAGACCAAATTTTCTGGAAACAAGTATGTATTTTAACTGTGCTGTGCTGTGTACTTCCAGAGCTGTTCACGTCGTAGGCTTCCTATCTGATAAATACCGAATATTTTCTGGTGGTGATGATTATTCATCAAGTCTGTGGGATATTCCAAGTGCTACAGAAATCGTCTCATACAGTGAACACACTGACTATGTGAGATGCGGCTGTGCGAGTAAAGTGAATGCAGATGTCTTTATAACAGGTTTGATTTTATTTTTTATAGATGCTTCTTGGGATTGAATTGAAAAATGCAGAAAGATGGTTTTCAATACAGTAAAATCTTGTTTATTATATTTTAAACATGGAGACTCTGTCTTCTTACTCAGTGCTTACTTGTTGCCTTTTTAAGCTTTACACTGCTAATTTTTAACATCTTTTTTGCTTTAGCTTACTAGGGGTAACAGTACTGTTCTGACTATGTCAGAAATATTTGATAAAATCCTGTGACTATATCCTTTAGTTGGGATCGACTGAAGTGTTTTTCAGGTTTCTGGAAGAGGATGCTAGTTCCATTGTAGTTCTCCAAAGCTGGCAGAGTCAAAAAATAAAAGATCACATGAGGAATTATTTGAAACCAATTGTTTTCGGTTTTCCTAGCAGTAGCTTTCTATTAATCTGCGGTGAATTAAGACTTAAATTACTTTTGAGGCCTGGCACGTTGATAGGGCTCCAATTACAAGACTTGTGAAAAAAAGGTGGCCTGAAATTAACCAAGGTAGGCCACAAGATGTTTGTTCTAACTGTATGGTTCAAAGTTGTTTCCATTTAGCAAGAGCTCCTCTAGATCACAGGACACAGCTGATTTAGTTCCTGCAATAATTAAAATTGAGACACTGAAGTTATTTATGGTATTGTTTGCAGGTTCCTATGATCACACTGTGAAACTGTTTGATGCACGAACAAAAAGTAGTGTCATGACAATAGAACATGGCCAGCCTGTGGAGAGTGTGCTTCTGTTCCCTTCTGGAGGGCTTCTAGTATCTGCAGGTAATACTCATTTCCCGTGGCCTTAATTTGAGAAATACTTCGTGTGCTTCTTTCTTGTGTGCTTCTTTCTTTGGGTAATGTAGTAGTAAGTGATGTAACCAGCTGTGTTTCTCAAAGATGTTCCTTAGGAATCTGTGTTGATCTGGAGGATCGTGGGTAGGGGCCTTTTTGACTCTGACTTGATTTTCTTGTAGCTGGCCCAAGAAAAGAAAGACGTTTTTGTGTGATTAACACCGGACTAGTTAAAATCTGTATCTTAAGTGAGGGAATGAACAAACTTAAAAGATTTGGAAGAGATGGGGCTGTATTTTTCTCTTAAGGATGATGATGCTCTTTGAGTCAATTCTTGCTGTTGCATCAGAAGTCCTGTAACCCAGAGCTATCTAGTTTTGGGGTGATTTTTTTTTTTTGTAAGAATTATGTTGAGTCATTCTTTACCTGCAGAATGATGTGAAAAACCCAAAAGCCTTGTAATATGTCTTGTCCCAGGAGGGTGGGTCGTAATGGATGGGGATGTTGGGTAGGTACAGAAGTGTCTGTGTTAAAGAGGAGGCACTGTATCACTAGACATGCACAAATGTGTAAGTCAAACTGTTTTGTCTGCTTCCTTCTCACAGGAGGTCGATATGTCAAAGTCTGGGATGTACTAAAGGGTGGACAGTTACTGGTTTCACTTAAAAATCACCATAAAACCGTAACTTGTTTATGCCTGAACAGCTCTGGACAAAGGTTATTGTCGGGATCCCTGGACAGGTTAGTATATACTGGTGCATTGTTGTGATTTAAATTATGTAGGACTTTTTCCCTTTGAAAGTTATTGTATGTATTGTATAGTATATGTATTGTAAATGATATTTACAGTGTGTGATTTTGTGCATATTTTTTGGGCACAAACACTTTTACCTGTTCAGAGATACAGCTTACATGAAAATGTGTCTTGGGGACAAGGTACATACTGCAGTATACACTAACGTTTTCCTCTTACTAGCTTGAATGTCAGTAAAGGTTGTATATGCTGTTTGGGAACGCGTGTGGGAACTTTTGAATGAGCATTCGTTTTTCTCTGTCTCAAAACTGACTTTTGTAGTCTCTAAAGTAACCGTTATTAATTTTAATACAGTTTAAGTAACTGAAAGAATAGTAGTATTCACTTTTAAAGTGCCTGGTTTTTGCGTCTCTCTGCTGTTGCTTTTTGTACCCAAGCTGCATTATGTCCTCCTTGGTTTTTAGTTTGTCTTGAGTTGCTCAATCAATTTGCTCAATGAGTTGGTGCTCAGTTGTGTTTGAGATAATAGAAATACAAAGTGGTCTGAAACAACAGCATTCTGTTCCCTTCCTCCCATACCTCCAAGGCCTCCTCAGACTTTATGGTTACAAACTGTAAGCTGAAGGATCACAGTGACTATGCAGCTGTTTGTCATTCAGTGCCCACAACATGGAAGTTCGTATTTCTTGTAAGATGTTTTGTTTTCCTGCTTGTTAAATGCTTCCAACCAAACCATTAAAGAGCAGCTGTACCTGTTAAAAGTGTGTCTTTTAAGAGAACCTTGCTGTTGCAGCAAAGACAACTGAGAAGCTCTGTGGTAGTCTGAAGGGTACTTTGCATAAATACTTGCTTTCCTTAAATGATCTGTAGAAGTTGAAAGCGATAAGGAAGTAACGAAGTTTTAACCATTACCCTTCTCTGTAGGCACGTGAAGATTTACAGTACTACTTCCTACAAAATAGTCCACAGCTTTAACTATGCAACGTCCATCCTCAGTCTTGCAATGTCGGTAAGTGCATCAGAAATCTTTCTAGGCAAGCTAATTACTGATACCTTTCAAGTCACTGAAGTAATTGATTTTTGCTTTCATTTCTATTGAGTGTTTCAGAACAATGCTGTACATGCTAAGTAGGATGACTGAATTTTATTCCTCTTGAGTAAAAAAGTGCGTTAAGAGGTTTTATACGTAATACAGTCATATACCAGATGTTACTTGCTTACACCTGTACAAAATGGTGTGTTTATCCAGGTCAGTATATATCACAGTGAAAGTATTCTGTTCAGAAGGAAAGTCCTTTGGCTTTAAGAGGTTTGTACTCGTCTTTTGCGTATCAATAAACTTTGAGTCCTCTTGTGTGGCAGTAATAAAGGAAAATAAGTAGTTCATTTGTTGCGAAAAGTAGCATAGGGTGAATTTGTCTTAAAAGTCTTTGGTGTTGGGCTGATGTGAGGAGAGAGCATAAACAAACATTTTGCCAAGGCATGTGTCTTAATGTCTTGGAATCTCTGAAACATTTGAGTTGCAGTGGGTAAGTAACCTGCTGGCCAGAAGTTTTGAGGCTAGCATCATCTCTTCAAGCAATACTGTCTTCATATAGTCTCCTTCTTATGTATCCTCTGAAGAACAGTTACGAGGGACTGTGAGGGATCTTCACAACCTTTCCTACTTCGCTATTGTCCTGCTGTTCTGGAGTCCAGGGGAAAATGTGTGTGGAGGGAGTGTCTTCCTTCTTTCATTTCTTACCTTGTTCCCTAGGGAGGTAGCGCTAAATGAGTTTTGAATTATTTTGATTGAATAGTACAGAACCAAAAAAAAACCCATACCCTTTAAGCCTTTACAGCAGCTGCAAGAACCTGTAGTTAGACGACTGTAGAGCTGCATATATATCTTTAGAGTTACTATCTTTTGTTTCCTATTGACTAAAATCCTCAAGTTTTAAATGGTCTTACAAGAACAAAAGGCTGACTCAACTGAGTCAAATCAAAGGCTGGTCTAATTCCAGAAACTGCTTCCAACTACAGCCATAAGTAGATGCTTATGGAAAATGAAAAACAGGGCAAATGTGTCTAAGTTCCTCGGTATTGTCCCAAACTCATTTTTGGATGAAAAATTAACTCATCAAGGTGTAGTGTCTGTGTAACGAGAATAATTTCTTTTCCATAAATGTGCTCAGTCTCTTCTTGATCTTGGACAAACTTTTAACCTTCACTAGATTCCTTGACGTGGAATTCCATATTTCTGGTACTTATGTGAAGAACTATCTCCTTTTGTTCCATTTGAACCTTTGTTAGTGTCATCTGGTGCTTCTAAATAAGTCATTGACCAGCTGATCTGCATCCATATCTGTCATAATTCTGTAGGTTTTTATCATATCCTTCCTCAAGGGTCTTTTTTTTTTCACCCATGCTGAGGAGTTCTGTCTCAAACCAAGCCATCTTTTGATTATGTGTGAGTGTTTTTTGATTCTTTTGTTCCGAATCTGCTACTGTTTTTTTAGAATTACTCCTGTAGGATTTAAGATGTGGGTAAACAATGGATTTATTCAGTGGCGTAAGTTAGTTTTTGTTTATTCTGTAGTAATTCCAAATTTATTGTTTGTTTTCTTACTAGCAGGTATTCAGCTAGTGTTTAATGTTTTCATAAAATTAACTGTGAATAGTAACAGGTCAGAACTCACTTTTTGTGTGAAGTCAATGGTTTTCTTCAATGCATGATTTAAAATTATAACCTTTAGCACGATGCACTACGTGCAGATCTTTTTTTGTGTCCATGAAATTTATACCAGTGAATGGTATTCTGAGCAATTCTTACTTGTTTCTTAAAGTCCTGCTTTCTGTTACAGGTTTCTCATAGAAACTGAGAAACAGAAATTGTATGGCATGTAATAGCCAAAGGGAGTTGTACACCAGTGAAAAAACCAAAACTTGTAACAGGTTATACTTGCAGAAAGACATTAATGTGCATTTGAGTTTGCTTCACTGCTCAGGCTGTAGTCCTGCTAGGTATTTGTTACAGGTTTATTAGATGGATAATGTTCCTTACGATCGTAGCTCAGTCATAGCTGTCACTGTTTTGAACAAGGTATTTGACCACAGGACCTCACAGAGTTACCTTGCAGCTTAAATTATTCTGCGATACTGTAATTAGAGCATTGCCGTAAAGAATAAACATTTGAGTCTTTGTTGTAGAGCATACACCATCCAAAAAAACCACTAGGTTCCTAAGTCTGTGATTTCTTCATTTTAGCCTCAAGATGAAACTATAGTTGTTGGCATGACCAATGGTGTGCTGAATGTCAAACACAGAAAACCTGAAGAAAGTAAAGAAAAGTCTGGAAAGAAGAGACAGCCAACATATAGAACCTATGTGAAAGGAAGAACTTACATGCCAAAACAGGTACAAGGTGGTGGGAAAAGGTATCCTGGAGCACTCCTCAGATTTTCTTTTTGTATTTTTTTCCTTTGGAGAGTGACAAGTGAAAAAAGGGAAGGGAGGGAGGATACAAAGACATATAAGGTTGTTCATTGTAATATATCTAATCCATTGTATGTGTGTCTGTCTTACTTTGAACTCATCTTTCAATTCCAGGAAGATTTCTGTGTTAGTAAACCTGTAAAACGTGTTTTGAGGAAATACGACAAGCTGCTGAAGAGCTTTCAGTCTTCCAAGGCCCTTGATGCAGTATTGGAGGTAAAGGCATTGGGTTTTGTCTCATCAGAACTTTGTGGTGTCATCTGACATGGACTTTTCTGCATGTCAAGCAAATGTTATTTCAATGTGCAACTGGAAAGGAATCAAATGTGTGTGGGTTCTGTTTTGGTTTTGCTGCTATTGGCCATGTGTTTTGCATAAAGATATTACATTAATACTAAACCCTTGTGTATGTCTAGCCACCCATCAGGCTTTACACTCCTGAGGTTACGGTTGCAGTCATGCAGGAACTACATCGCAGAGGAACACTGCGGAGTGCCCTTGCAGGCCGAGATGAGAAGCAAATTAATCTCCTTCTTACCTTTGTGGCAAGGTACTATTTTAACCTCAGTTCTCTCTGGCTGTTTTGAGACTTGTATTTCGTGATAGCTTTTGCCACAGAGTGTGAACAGATCACGGGTGGAACACTTGAATCAAATCTCACAGGTCTTAAGCTTTCTGAGATAAAGGCCTGTGCTGATAGTGCTGAAATAATTCACTCATTGGCACAAAACAAATTTGCTAATAGTATGTGAGAGTGTGCTTTACTTTTTTTCGTCAGACATTCTACCCTTAGTCTGTTATTTTCTGTCTCTTCTAATGTTGCAGGCGTGTCATTGAGCCTAGGTTTACCCCTGTACTGGTGACTGTCGCAGATATGATCACTGGTAAGTAGAACACAAAACAGGATTCTCAAAGCTTTAGCTGACTTGGAAATAAGGTAAAAAAGTGATACATTTTAAAGAAACCAAACCTTCATGGATTTGTCAGTAAGTATGTTCCTGATGTCAGGTAAAAGATCCAAAAAGAGTTACTCCCAGATAACTTTGATCACAGTCAGTATCTGATATGCACCAGTTGTAGGAAGCTCCTCAGGGCATCTCAAGTATCTTTGACACTTGACTTTTCTGTGCTTATATAGTACAAGTGACTTTGGCCCTGCCAATGAGGTAGAAGTAGCATTTGATGTGATAAAAACTTTAGTTTCTGTTAGTTTGAGTGTCTGTGAGTCCATACCAGTAATCAACGCTGTTTTCAGATCACCGTTAAAGTTTGTGTCATTTGTCCACAGTGTTACTCCTGTGCCAGATGCCTTAAACACACCTCTATCTTGCTAATATAATTTTAACTTTTTTCTAGATATGTGGATTCTTAAATGTTTTTTTTTTTTTTTCTTTACAGACATTTATCAGCCTGTGGTTGGGCAGTCAGCAATTGTTGACAGACAATTCCTGAGACTTCAGGAAGCTGTAGGAAAAGAGATTGACTATCAAGAGGAACTACTGGAAGTTTTGGGAATGATGGATACACTGTTTGCTACTTTTACTACGAAAAAATCTACTTATCTGGAAGAAAACCAAAGTAATGGTCTTACAGAGACCATTGAAACAAATAGAAATAATTGACTGACAGCCACCACAGCAAATTGCCACAAAAATACAGTTGAAATACATCACCTGTTCTCCTGATAACTTTTTTTTTAATAGTGACTTTCAAGGCAAGCCCCCCACTCTGTGTTGAAGCGGTGTCTTCTAAACAATGTTTCGGAGTAGGCCGAATTACTGAAGACAGCGAAGATTTTCCACGCAATATTTTGCAAATGACTGAATTTTAAAGTTTTATTCCAAAGTTAATGTAACATTTTAAGGAGTGGTTTGTGCATCCACTACTAAGTCATTATTTGATTTAGAGAAACAGCAGTCTTCAGTTTTTATTTACTAGACAACATTCGGAGTTTGTCTAATTTTAAGGTGTAGTTATCTTTATTTAAGGTTAATATCCCATGTCACATGCTTGGTCGTAGGAGTGAAACTGCCTATGCACTTGCTAAAACTTTACAACATTTTGGTTTCTCTCCCTACTTCATCTCCATCACAGACTTCCATGAATTAATAGGAAATGGCAAGAAAAAAAAAGTCAAGAAAACAAGAACATGCTTATGTGTATTAGTTTCACTTTTTAGGTACCACAAATACATTTACAAATTCTAATTGTTATTGAATATGGCCACCGGGGCGTTAAATTGTCAGTGCTATCTCTGCCTTTCTGCTCAGGGAGTTGAACACGTGGGAGTGGATGGGGAGAATGGCTACTAGCTACTAGATGAGCTCCCAAACCTCAATTATTTTGTGGATTATGATGCTGTTTCCCCAGCTGAAAGGTAGCTTAGGGTCTGGTAGGTGTGTTGCATCACCAACTGAATTTTCAAAAGGATGTTAAAGCTGCTCTTACGGGGGAAAAAAACTGTTACTCACACTTCTTTTGCTTCCTACGTCTCTTTCACTGTCAAATGAAGTGAAAACAGGTGATAATTATCTCCGGCTTTTGGAGATCTGGTTTCAGATACTATTGCTGGCTTTCACTGTACTTCCAATTAAAACGTGTTTTATCCCTTATTATATCATTGATATGTTCTTTTTGTTGCACTGCATTTAACAACTCGCTGTTTGGTCATGGAAGGCTTCTGAAGCTGAAATAGTTTTATTTAATTGACACTTCTAATGCAATAACTTTTGATGCCTGCATTGCATACAGAAGGACAAGTAGGAGGGGGGATAGAGGATGCTTGCTCCCTTATTTAGCGTTATTAGCTGCACTTGGTGCTTGATAAACCATGAAGAATTTCAGTGATGAAGTCATAGGTGGTACCTTCCAGGTGGTTTTTACATAGTTTGTATAGATTCACTTTCTTACACAATTCAAAGACAGGTGAGCAATGACATGACTCGTTCCAAGTGAAACTTAGTGGTGATCACATGGGGAGGAGCACTCACTTGTAGCCTAAGCAGTCATGGAATACTAAGAGTTGGAAGGGACATCGAAATGTCATATAGTCCAACCCTCCTGCCAGAGCAAGACCACCTAGAGTAGGTCACACAGAAACATTTTTAATGTCTCCAGAGAAGGAGACTCCACAACCCATCTGGGCAGATGTGACCTGAAAGAGCTACACATCTTTTTGAGCACAGAGGCTGGGTTTGCAGGGTTTTTTAATACCCAAGCACAGGGAGGCCTTATTGCCTAAATTTACCGTTTTACAGAGTACTGCATACTGCCACCAAGAAAGTGAATATACATCTGGTTAGTAAAAGTAAGTAGGTAACGTTTTCCTGGTAGTATTTCATAGGAACTTGAACACCACTACTATTTTTAGCAATCAGTAGCAAAGCAGATATCTTAAGTGTTGCAGGCTATTACCACTAGTAAAGCAGCAGGTAAGATTTAATTACTTACAAGCACACATATGCACTGATCGCAGAATTGGGGCTGATGAAACAGATCCTGAAAGTGGGACCAGTTGACACTGGACAATGTCTTCTTTCAAAGATGATTTGCCTCACAGAGTTTGGAGGCAGACAGGTGACAGTGGTGAGGGTCCAGTATGTCTAGGACATCTCACAGGAAATGGTATGTGCAGGGGAAGTTCTCACAGAGAGAGGCTTTGTTTTGGGTAAAAAGTTTTGTAGTGCAGAGACATAAAGAGGTATAGAACACCATCACGTGGGACAGCCAGCAGATGCTTTCTGTCTTGTTAGACCAATTTTTTTTCAGTCTCCTTTCAGTTGGATCAGACAACAGCATTTACCAATTCAGACTTTCTCAGGACTTTCTCTGGTGGCTTTTGTGCATATTGAGGGTGTCTCAGGATGTCTCCAGTTTCTTGGTCCACAGCTGTGCTTCAAACATATTCCTCAAGGATGCTCTAGTTCCCAGTCTGGCAGGCACTTTCTTAGTTGGTATTTCAGCAGACATATTCAATGTTTTTCCCTTTTTAATCTGGTCATCTTTATGGCTACCCCCATCAGAGTGGCATGAAGTAAAGGGGGATGAGTTAAGTTTTTGAAGTTTACTTGATATAGTTAATATATCTACATTAAATAAGCCTTGTGAAATATGATGAAATATGGTATTTGAATGCAAAATTGATTTTTAAAAATTTTCTTTTTTTTTCTTTCTAGAAAATATTGAGGTTCCTGAGTAGTTTTGGCATTTTACATCACTACCCTTCAGTGGAAGGGGCTGAGTGGTGTTATTTATGAAGATGCTTCAGTAGTGGCAGTTCCTAAAAGGGTGCTATACAAAGCATAAAGAATCTGACAGAGAAATCAGTAAAACACAAAGGGAATGAGCAGTGCTGTTGAGGTGTAGTATGTCAAAATGGCTAACAAAGCAAGGAATTTCTGATTTATTTATGTGGTCAGAAGTGCTGGAAAATAGACAGAATATGGAATATGGAATATGACAGAAGATGGAAATACTCTTGCTGTGCCATATATCAGGCTGACCCCCTTAGTACATGAACTGTCTCGAGCGTTGTTGCAGTTCTATTACTGTCCCAAGATAACGTGCTTACTTCAGTCCTCCACAAATTAAATGGTTGCCTGCGTACAGAGGTGTCACTTCTATTTGATCACTGAGGGAATTCTGGAGTTAACATAAATCAGTTCATATGCTTGCAACAGTAAATGGCAATGTTACAGGCCTAAAATCTGAAGTTTGATGCAGAACAGGTTTCTTTCTGATCATTTAACCTTCTGTCAAGGATCTCTGCTTCAGGTTCAAAGTCTCCTGAGTTGACCAAGTGTGGAAGAGTGAGCCAGGTCAGGAAAAGCTTTTGAGTGCATTAAAGCAAGATTGAAAGGTTTCTTACTTAAAACAAGCAAAGAAATAAATGTACCCCTTCATAGATGCAATTTTTTTCTGATTCTGTCCAGATGAAGCAAGCTCCTTATATCGCATATATTAAGTCTGTCTGGATGTTAAATCTGGCATTGCTGTTGCCACCAAATAAAAAGGCATCATTAACCCTTCAGTCTCATTCATGCCTGCATTTGAAAGCAAACACAAAGAGTTTGTAATGCTCTGTTCCTGCAACACAAGCAAATCCTGGCAAGTATTTGATTTCGATTTGCCTACTTGAGCTCAGAGCTGGTGCAAAGTTTACAATTGTGATACAGAGCTGAAACATTTTCAGGTTGCTCTGGATAACCTCAGCCTACCTTTTGCCAACATTCTGTGGTTGGAGCCTATAACCGAAACTACTCCGATAAAGCAAAACAAAAATTCAGGTTTTATGGAAAAACTTCAGATTTGTAAGGTACTGCAGTGTATGATCTCCCATACAAATTTTATAACTACAAAGCAAATTTTCAGCAAAGATCACACATATTTCACATTTGGGGAAAAAAAAAAAAAAGGGAAAAGTAAAGGAACAAACATCCATATGCAGTTTTCAATACTTCTTTATTTACCATTGCCTTTCAAAATGAAGGACAAAGTGTATAGGAAGCGTCAGAACACCATGTTGTAAAACGATTTGAGTGTAAATTGTGATTTTAAACCTTATCTGTGTAGCTATTTCTAGCTACAATGACATATTCTGATGGAAGATGACTTGAAGTGGCTTGTCTTTGTTTTTAAAATGTCTTCAGAGTTACTGCTTTCTGGAGCTTACTGTATGATGACTTCTAACACCACCTTTGGTCTTCAGGCAAGGATTTTTTTCTGGTATTTTCTTATTTTAGTAAACTTATATTAAGCGGTAATTTCAGAAGCTCACTTGGAGAAGTTTCTCCAAGTTGTGTCACTTGGGGGGTAGGGGAGGCTGAGAAGAAGAGGAGGAGTTGTACTACTACTAAGTAGGTATTCTCCTTTATTCTCCTCCTTTCACAGATAAAGCTTCACAGTAAACAACTTTGTTCCATGCATTGCTTACGATACTTGGGTAAACTTTTTACAACACTTGTGCTGCTTTTACAAAGTAAGTACACTGGCCATCTACAACAAACAGGATGTGAGTTAACTTCCAGTTCACTGACAGGGAGCTGGATGTCCCTGCCCCCAGTCTGGTACTCAACACCGTACCTTGAGTGCTCTGCTGGCCTAAGCCTATTCAGTGAAATATGTTGTCAGAATAGGCTTAGGGAATCAACATTACACAATAATTTTAAGAATAGATGAAGTTATGTGTTGGGTGTGTGCAGCAGCTGAAAAAGTAAAATACAGAATCAAGGAATCATTTAGGCTGGAAAAGACCTTTGAGTCCAAGTGTTAACCCAGCACCGCCAAGCTCACCACTAAACCATGCTCCTAAGCACCTCACCTACACTTTTAAATACCTCTAGGGGTGGTGATGCAACCACTTCCCTGGGCAGCCCGTTTCAACGCTTGACAACCCTTTCAGTGAAGAATTTTTTTTTTAATACCCAATCTAAAGTTACCCTGGCACAACTTGAGGCCATTCCTTCTCGTCTCGTCACTTGAGAGACTACCCCCCGCCCCTTGCTACCTACCTCCCTTCAGCCTTCTTTTCTCCAGACTAAACATCCCAAGCTCTCTCAGAGGCTCCTCGTCAGACTTGCGCTCCAGACCCTTCCCTAGCTTCCCTGCGCTTCTCTTGGACACGTTCTGGTATCTCACTGTCTCTATTAGAGAGCGGGGCCCCGAACTGGCCAGTTGGGACCAAAGCGCTTTGCCCCAGGAAACATGCCCGGAATGAAGGGGTAGCAGCGTGATCGCCCCCCGAGGTGCGCTCTAGGGCTGCGGCTCGACGTGCGGGGAAGAAGAGGAGGAGGGCTCCAGCTGCCGTTGGGAGCGCCGCGGGGCTCGCACCCTGCCGCTTGCAGCCGCGGGAGGAAGCCGGGAGAGGGCAGCGCTCCCCTCCCAAAGGCGCCAGGGGCCGGGGACACCCCTCCCGCGGGGGTCCTGCCTTCCCGCCCGCCCCGTCGAGCAAGCCGGAGGGGACGAGCCGCCTGCAAGGCTGCTCCCGTGGCCCTCGCAGCGTGGTTTTGTTCCTCTGCCCCGCGGGCCGCCGGGGCCCGGGGGCGGTGCATCCGCGACGGCGCGGCCCCGGCGGCCGCTCGCCGGCACCGGCCCTTTGCCGGCTCCGCGGGCGG
>WBNH01002444.1:49851-61725 GCA_013401255.1 Urocolius indicus | reverse complement strand
CAGGACACCCCGCGTAGGTAAGGTGGCCGCCGCCCTCGGGGCGGAGGGGCAGCCATGCCCGCGGCACCTGCTGCCCGGCAGCCCCCGGCACCGCGGGGTGGGTGGGCGACGGGGCCGGGGCCGCGGGACCGGACCGTGCTAGGCTAGGCTGGGCCGGTGAGATGCTCTCTCCCTTCTCCGGAGCGCGACGTCAAGCACGGGGAGCGGTGGAGGGGCCCCGGCGGCCGTGCGCACCATCTCCGTCCGGAGAAAGCGCTTCCTGCGGGCTGGCAGTGACCTCCCGAAGTCTCGAAAGCGGGGAGCAGCAGCATCATTCAATTCATTCGTTTATTCCTTTACTCATCTACACGTTATCTGTTTGCACGTTGTTTCTTTTTGATTTATTGTTGCGCCGTAAGTGGATAAGACATTTGGCTTTAATCATAAAAACGCTCTCCCTTCTCCACTGGAGCAAAAGAAGCTTATTTACTTCTCACTTCTTTAACAGAAAAAAAAAAAAGTAAAGGAAGTGGAAACTCTAGCGGTAAAATTCCGAGAAGCAGCTTGGAAGCCGTTCTTGGTAGCGTTTTGTTCGGACGCTGGTGTGTGCCGCTTAGAGCTGCGCCGGTTTCCAACCTGCAGAGCGATTCTTCTGTAGGAATAAAAAAAAAGAAAAAAAAAAGAGCTCTAGAGCCCTGCTTCATTGTCGTGGACTTAGTCCTGTCTATGTATTTAGTTCTATACAAAAATAGAGGCAGTTCTCTGAAGTCAAGAACAAAGCACAAAAATGCGATAGAAAGCCAAACAGGTGACGTATTTTGTGGTTCTTTGTTTTGCAGTTTGCTCTTCTCCCGCACTTTGTGGAAGTAGGGTTTCTGGAGGCAATTGAGTGAGAGGAGGATTTTTTTCCATATAGGTGAAAAATTGAACTGTATTCTGTGACTTGGGTATGAAAATCGGCAGGAAATCTGGTGAAGTGATTTTAGTACTGTGCTACTGCTGTTTATTTTTTAAATTTTTTTGCAAAGTGGTGTTTAAATATTGAGTGCAACAAAGAAAGTGATCGTGTAGATTACACTACTAATAATATACTAGGAAACTCATCTGGCCTTCTCAGTTGACTTGCAAACTTGACATTTCTGCCAACATTTTGTTAGGCAGTATCAGGAAGGAGTATTCCTAGCCTTGATCTGAAACTGCTGCTGTTTTCAGAAGTTCCCATTGTTACCCTTGAGAATGATTCCTTTGTTAGGTCCATTTCAGAAGGGTATGGTGTGTGAAAAGGCCCGACATTCTTTTGGTCTGAATAACACTTTGAATGAGGTCTTGCACCAGGATATAGGAAGGATAGTCTATGACTAATATAGTGACTCAGAAGATCCAGTTCCAGCGTTCAGCTTTGCCAGCCAAAACCCATCTCTTTGTACGGGCACACATCTGTCAGCTCCTGCACATCTCGATCTCCTCTTTACCACACGGGAGATGTGGTAATCTCAGGGCAGGAATATTCTCTGTGTCTTCTACAAAGAAGTCTTACAGATTCTAAGGTGCTACCTGGAACGGCAAGCAGAATTTGTGTCACAGTGCATGCCTGTGACCAGGCATTGAAGCTTCAGAAGTCTTTGATTGCACNCCCTTCTCTTCAGTATTACCTTGGGTATTACTACATTTATCACATCCTCTCACCTGCCTACATTTATCACATCTTCTCACCTGCTGCCTCAGGAATATTTTTGGAGTTTTCCTCAGTACTGTCTGCTTGTCTTGAAATTCTTAAAAAAATACAGAACTTTCAAGACTTTACAGGTTTTCCTACTGACTAGTTGAGCTGTGTGAGTTGTATCTTTCAGGCTCAGCTTCGTCAAGACAAGTGACTTCTGCTGAACTACAGTTGGTGATTAGAAGAGGGCTGTGAGGTGGAAGCTGCTTCTGTGAATATCAAAACTGTGCCTAATGGCTTTTGGTATTCAAAATGTGTTTCTTGTTCTTAATGGTTCTAGGCTTTGTTGTTGTGTTAGTGTCATTAAACACTGTATATTCCCTGACTTTGTTTATTCATTACAGCAGTTTGGTGGATGACCAAGCATGAGTGAAGGTGAAGCATGATAGCATAGCATCATGCATCTGAATGCATTTGCAGAACCAAACGTTTATCGTCCACTTCTTTGCTACCTTGCCAGTAAACTGTACAACTGAGCTGGATGAGTTTGGAAGAGTTTGCTTTTTCTTTGGTCTCATGGCTTCACAGTACCCAAACTAGGGAGTAGTAAAAATTTTAAAAGCCATTAAAAATTTTGTCATTAGAAGGCTACAATCTCTGTAAAAATGAGCACTAAAAGGAGCAAGAGAGGTGAGAGCAATTTTGTTTTGGTGACCTTACATGTATTGCTGGTTTTATTTTTGTCTTTCAGTAGTGTATAACCCACATTCCACATCTGTAAGGTTTCTAAGATCTAGAGCTCCATTTTATTTTTAGTTGAAATGAAAATGCTACATTAAGAACATGACTATAGGAATGCATAAAGAGTATATTTTGCCAGCCTCAGAAGCAGACTTCTGCCTAAGAGGCGTATGTCTAGAGCTGTTTATTTGTTTGCTTGTTTTAAAATACAGACATGTTTTTTTAAAGGTTAAAAAAATGTGACTCTTTTTTTGGACACACTAAATATTTTTCCTGCCAAGGAGCACAAAATGGTTGTAGCTTTAACAAATACGATAGCCATGGAAAGGGTGATGCTTTTTAGATGAAGACTTAAGCTTCTTTTTGTCTCAAATTGTTGAGAAGAGTACTGCTTGAAAAGGCATTTACCTGCATTTCTTGTGTTTGCTTGCTTCAGGATCTAGCAGTGTGTGGTCATCAACACTTACGTGGTATAATGTGTGGTATAGTGAAGTGCAAGCCACTTGATTATACATTTAATAGGCAAGGGTTTATTTTACTTCTCGCTTTGAATAATGTTAGAAGTCAGTAAATGGATGTGCTTGCGAAGCGACTGGCTGAAGGTTTTGCATTGTCTCCTCCTTATCCCTCAGACTTTAGGTGTTCAGGAAGTCCAAATGTATAAATGAAAGATCATGCAAAAACATTGGCTGTAAAGCTGTAAAACTCTGACTTTGGGAATGTTGTATTTCTTACGTGTGCATGTTCAGCTTGCTGTTCTCCTCTCTTATAATTCTTCCATAGTCTTCTAATCAGGTCAAGAGCAAGGTTCTGCACATTCTGTACCATGTTAGACCTGATGATTGATCAGTTCATGGTTCTTGGGAAGCTGTGAGAGAGCCGATACGTATACATATGTAACATAACTCAGATGGAATCTGTAACTTCAGAGATAGAGTTTGGTTCAGTTGCCGTGCTTGTCGAGAGGAAACTGTGAGATGAATGTTATTAATGAGAATTATTTGATCTGTGAACACCACACTGGAATTTCACTGTTTTTTGAGAGATTTAAGATCTAAGAAGTATAGACACAAAATGTGCAATAATTCGTGTCCATCTTAAGGCTGTCCTGTGGGTTGGTGGAGCACTTACCTCCTACTGACTATTGCATGGTAAAAAAATGAAACAGCAGTGGTAATGGTGACGTGTAACACAGGCATCCAGTGGAAGAGAGCTTGATAGAAGGCCTCTTAATATGTGTGTCACTTTGTCAATTCATGAGACATTTTTGCTTAGATGTTGGATTTTAAAGCATTGCAAATGATGCTCTTGGGATTCCTGCCTACCTTCTGGTGGCCTCTGCATCAGACGCATCCTTTCTTTCCCATTGCTTCAGTTGATCAGGAATAAAGACTTAATGTTCTTGTCTTAACAGTGGTAATAAGGCTGTAATTGTCAGTGTTTTATAGACATGAATTTCAATGTGGCCATCACTAAAAAGAAATATAATTAGAAAAGGAAGAATTGAATTCCAAGGCACCTGTGAAGCATCATTGAGGGTTTATTTACACAGCTTGACAGTTTTGACATCGAGGCAGCTGCTTTACAGTGTATGAAACAGCAGTAATTGTCCATGCCACAGAGGTGTGGGGTTATGGTTGGAAAGGAGAATGCAGAGAGCAGGGTTGAAAAACCTCATGCTTTGTTATTGTGAACTGATGTCATGGAAGAGAAGTATGAAATAAGTATTTTATGCTTCTGCCTAGGCTTTGCAGCCATTTGCAAGGCTCACACAAACCATGATCTAGTGCTGCTTAGCAAGCCATGGAGGCTTGTTACAGCAGCCTGAGAGTTAAGTGAAAACCACAGGACTGGCTGCTGGATCACAGAGCAGCATCAAAGTTTTTTTCCCACAGTTACATGCTTTATTTACAGAGAAGAGGAGAAAGTCAAGTTGTAAGTTGTAAGCCAGGTTGCTCTAGGATCCAGGAGCTCTCCTTTTGTCTTTAGGAGAACGCTGGTGATATACAGTAGGTTCTGGGACAGCGTTGGCTAAAGGGTCACTTTGTCAACCAGTACAAATGTCTTTCTCCTGAGATTTGGATAGTGCCTTATCTAGTTTCTTTGGTGCGTTCAGAGTAAAAAAGTTTGATAACTGATACATTTTCCATTAAAATGTAGTTAAGCCCATACCTGATGTTTTAACTTTCCATTGGTTTATTTCCTTTTTGTGATCCTTCTAATATGTCTTGGTAACTGTCAAAACTATGCCATAAATGCTAAAATTTGTGATCCTGAAAGAGTGGATATATGAGAGTCCCATAATTGGCAACCAGTAAATGAAATATAGATTGAGGAAAAGCATTAAAGAACTTGTTGAAATGTCTTGCATGTTTGATAAAACCCATCTTGCATCTTTAATAATACTGCTTGATGTGCATTTTAGTAGCCTGAGCACATGTGATGCTAGGTTTAAGGAGAGACTGCGGGTTGAAAAAAGCATTAGCTAAATAAAACTATTTTCAAGAGTTTTCGTTCTTTCTTTGTGTATTTATCTTTGCCTAAGTGAAATATATGCTGCAAGTCTTTCCAGTTTTACAGCACATCACAATAATTGCTTCCGTTAAATTTACTGCCAAAGTGGATGCTGAAAAGGTTCTTTTCTTTTTCTGTGTAGATGAATCCTGCTGCTGCTGACATTGTTGTGAGTTCAATATTTGTGGGCAATGCCTGAAACTGGACCTCTTTGTCTGTTAGTTAGGTGCTCGTCCTGCTGGTTTCTGTGTCAGAGGCACAGATGTCAGAGGAAGAGATCAGGTGTTACTCTGTGAAATTATGGATATTCATGATGTCGGGCAGCTCGACCCTCTCAGCTCAGAGTGGAGTTGGGCTGCTTGTCAGCACCTGAGAGCAGTTGTCTTCCTGGCATCTCTTGGGCATTGGGGACCCTGCTTTCTGAGGAGCTGAGCAGCTCTTTGCATACAGAGGAGGTGGGTAATAGAGAGCATGTGTCTTCTTCAGTCCCTTGCTCTGAAACAGGCTGTACAGAGCTATTCTGTATTGAGAGTGGAGCGTTTCCTTCCTATGTGCATCCTGTTCTTCCTGTCCCTCCCAGCCACTTCCAGTAGCCAAGCTGAGTAACTTCAAGTCCCAGATAGAGAAAAGATGCGAGCCATTTGTGTGAAATGTTTTTCTAAACAACCAGCACTCTTGAAAGTGTGAGCTTAGTGCTGTGTGTTGACATTTTTTTGGTTCTTCTGCAGAAAGCAGAAACACCATTATAAGCTGGTTTGTCAGGGGAGCTGACAAATGTTACTGATCCTATTTCAACATGGTTCTGGCCAGTCCTGTATGGAAAATGCTTGTGGCTTCAGATGAGCTAAGACTTCAGGTTATTTATTCACTCAGGGTCCATACTGAGCTAGTATACATTTCCAAATGCACACGCTCCCAGGGGATCCACGGTGTGACAGAAGTGAAGAGTGAAGGGAACTCAAGTCAGGATGGTGTCATCTCTCCAATGAGTTGTGTTTATACGAAGTTTAGTGCACTGTTGATGCAATGATAATCTCCCAAAGAAAGGGCTACATTATTCCTTCTTCTGCATGACTGCAGTAGAATAGGTAGACTATACTGGATACACCTGTCTTTTTCATCCTTGCAGAGGATGAAGACGTTGAGATATGTTTCTTGAGACTCTGGAGGTCAAGATGTTTGACTGAAGTAACCAGGGGTAGGTCTTATTCTCATGGCATTGCATACTTGTTTGAGTGTGCTCGTATTTTCTTGCAGAAGGGATAGTAGAGTTTAGTTTGGATGTATTCCTTTAAAGAAGGAGAACCATTGCAGGTGAAGAGATTTTATACAGCAAAATAAAGCAATGGTGTAAAACAGCTGGATTGGTGTTTATTTCAGCCAACTATGATGTGATGACCTGTATGTATGTGATCTCTGTGGGTGGCAGTGACAGGTCAGAGAGAGAAGTTAATGTGCTTCATCTGTTCTGCAGTGTGACACTTGTGAAAAGCTCTATCTTAAAATACTCTTTGGGCAATTCATGTTAGCTTCTTAATTTCTCAAGTAATCTTATTTTCTTCTGTGCAAACAGGACTGTGCTGCTGCTGCTCTTATGGTTGGGTTCAGGATGCTGTTGTTGGAAACTGCAGAACTTTGTCTCTGACAAAGTGAGATGCTTTGGAGTCAGCTGTAGGTTATGTCCCACCTCCACAGAAAATAAGAATCCCCTCTCTCTGAGTCTTTCTGCTGACTAGGCTGACTGATTAGTGTTTGCCTTGATACTCTTTTCTTACAGTATGAAAGGATTATACTGAAGCCAAACCACAAGAATACAGGTATTTGTGAAAGGAGATGAATTGGTGGACAGCAGATGAATGTTAACAAACTTGTGATTTAAAATTACTTTAGACTAGGGTGGTGGTTGTGTCATTTTTGGGTTTGATTGAAGCTATGCATTTAGTTTCTACAGTTTATGGGCAGAGAACTATAAATCCTATACAGCAGGCTATACCTGTGCTGTGTATTAGCAGGCAATGAGCTATGCAACTGTGTTGCTCTTGGAAACTGTTTAGCTATAAAAATAAGGCCACAGCTGAGCTGTGACAGTCTTCTCTTAGGACAGACTCTCTTTTGTAGCCAGTTTCAGAAAGCAGAAGACTTGTTGTTATGGTTTAGGACCAGCCAGCAACTAAGCACTATGAAGCCACCTCCTCCCTTCCAGCTTCTTGAGAAAATTCACTCTGTCCCAGACAAACTCAGGACACTTGTGCATAATTGTTGAGTGCATTTGGCTGTTTTTGAGTGGGGAGTTACTTCTGGTATGCTTTCTAATTTGACAGGAATATTATTCTTAGAGTATTAATTTTGAGGATGTAGTGAGTTTGAAATATAAATTATAGTTGCTGTAATGACTTACAGTAATTCCAGTGGTGACTTGTGTCAGTAATTGATACAGCATTGATGCTCAGGGTAGTTAAGGCAATGTCTTCTATGAAGTTGGTAAAAAAACAGTGAGAGCTGGGGTACTAGTGTGCAGTAAAAGTTGCTACATCTTGAGGTCAAATTTTGTTTTTTGCCCCTAGAAATAAGAGATGCTGCAATTCCCACTACTTCATTTGCTGCAGCTATGAGTGTCTCAGTGGTTGTTTTGTTTACTATGTCTATTGTGTGAAAAGCACAAGCATGTTAACTAAGACCAGCCACTCCTCCTCCAGCATGATACAGGCATCACTACATCAGCAGTTCCTTATTCTGGGGAAATTTAGGGCAACTGGATAGCTGATAAGCCTAATATCTTTTTTTTTTTCTTTCCACCCTAATTCTGGAAGATGGCGATTTAGTTTGCAGACATGAGCGAGGTATAATGATATCAACGCCTTCTGATGGGTGTGTAATGATTCGACTGGTTTATTCTGTTTCTAGATGCTGTGACAATGGAGTTGAGCTGCGCTGAAGTACCTCTTTATGTAAGTTCTGCAACACTAGGCTTCTGCCTGGAGACTTACTTTCTTTTGGGTAATGCTTATTCAAACGTAGAGTGAATGAAGACAAAAACCGTTCTGTCAGGCCACATGCTGTTGAATGTTCCTGTCTGATGCAGGCATGTGGAGATGTTTTCAGTACTGTGGCTCAGTTCTCTGAAGAAAGTTTAAAATTATTTCCCCTTTATGGTCATTATTTTCTTCTATTTCAGTAGTCTCAATTGCAGTTTTCAAAAACAAAGTTACTACCTGTGAAGAAATACCACTTGGTCCGTTTTTTCCCCACAATTTATGGCTGTTTTTCCTGATAAAATTCCAAATTGCTGTTCTCTGCACTTCCTCAAAGCAGGAAATTGTGTCTTACATCAAAAAATGAGAAAATTCGAGTTTGTAATCAAATGGATTCTTTTCTGCAAAACCCAAAGCAAATATAGGTGAAGTCAGAGTTCAGAACCAAGTAGTAACAGGAGTGATGATGTGCATTAGATAAATTTAATTTACTTGGTGCCTTTGATCAGATATGTGTATGAGGATTGAAATTTTGGCAATCTGATCATTGTTATTAATAAACCATGTTTTTTTGGCTTGTTCTGCCATGGTTTGCAATGAGAATGGTAGTAGCAGGGGTTGCATGAATGCTGGTCTCCAAGAGGGTAGTGGGACGGCTCTGAATTATTTTCAAAAAGGTGGCAAAAAGCGAAATCAAGACAGAAACAAAACAGTTATCATACATACGGTAACAATTATGATATAATGATAAGACTGAGATGGAAATGGTGGAATACAAAGAATCTGTACCCTAGGATACTGAAGGAACACAGGATTGCTGATGCACCAGCAGAGTTTTCATAGAATCACAGAATCTTAAGGGTTGAAAGGGAACTTGAAAGATCATCCAGTCCACCCGCCTTCCAGAGCAGGACCACCTAGTGTAGGTCACACAGGAACTTGTCCAGGTGGATTTTGAATGTATCCAGAGAAGGAGACTCCACAACCCATCTGGACAGCCTGTTCCAGTGCCCCATCAGCCTCACAGTGAAAAAATTCTTCCTTGTGTTTCTTTGGAACCTCTTTGTGTTCCAGTTTATACTCATTGCCCCTTGTCCTAGTATTGGCCATCATTGAGAAGAGCCTGGCTCCATCGTCCTGACACCCACCCTTTACATATTTGTAAACATTTGTAAACATGTTTTCATTGTATGGTGGTTATTACTGGGGAGAATTCAGTTATTATGAGGGAAGATTGAATTTTCCCACCTTTTGCTTACTTAATTTACTAAGAGCATGGTACAAAGTTTCTGCATTTGAGGACTAACAATGACACATCTCTTATGAACTAGGGATTTCTCAGGTGAAGGAAGAGAGGGCTTGAGGTGTATTAATACTTGTAGCATGATAGATGTGAGAATGTGATTTTAGGTGGGAGTAATTGCCCTAAGCTTTACACAAGTGGGAGCCCATACCAGACCTGAGCTTTGGTAACTTGATAGTTGTCATCCACAGCTTCTCACCAGCCCAGATGGGTAAATCCTGGAGACATTTCCTAACTTGCTAGAAATCTGGTTTGGATTGCCATTAGGTGGTCACCAACTTGTTTTCATGTTGGGAAGAAGCAGGTGGATTGGAGGTGGTGTCCTCTAGGCCCCAGTGTCTTACCAAGCCTGACAATAGCAGTGAAACATGGACTTACGGAGACTTGCAGCAGGATCACCTGTTGTGAGTTTCCCAGGAACTGGGACTGTGGTAATTTTTTACCAGCTTCCCAAATGTGGGAATGAGGGTACGCAGAGCTTTCTGGGCTTCTGCAGGGAATGAGACAGAGCTACGTGGACACCCTAGGGTGACTGAGAAAGACTCAAGGTTGTCTCTCACCTCCCACTGAAAACTTGTGGAGGTCTTGGCAGATCTTATAGTGATGGTCTGATTGAGGTAGTATTGTGCTTTAAGCCCTGCCAGGAATAAAGCACGATACTGCTGCTCATTCGCTCATTCCCACTCTTCCCCTTCTCTTGAGGAAGTGAAAAGCTAACCAAGGGCCTTGTGGGTTAAGACAAGACAGGGAGGGATCACTTCTCCTACCCTTCCCCTCTTTATGCACTCAGCTTACTACTCCTAATATCTCTACCTCCTCTCCACTCAGTGGTGCAGGGGGGCAGGGAATAGGGGTTGGAGTCAGTCCATCACAGATGGTGTCTGCTGCCTCCTACCCCTCCTCTTCTCCAGCTGCAATGTGAGGTCTCTTCCACAGAATCATAGAGTGGTAGGGCTTGGAAGGGACCTTTAGAGATCATCCAGTCAAACTCTTCTGCTAAAGCAGGTTCACCTTGATCAGGTCACACAGGAACATGTCCAGACTCCACAAGCTCTCTGGGCAGCCTGTGCCAGGGCTGCCTCGCCCTCTCAGGTAAGAAATTTTTCCTTGTGTATAGATGGGATTTTTTTTGTGTTCCAGCTTCTGTCTATTATCCCTAGTCCCATCACTGGACAATACAGAAGATGTGTCACCTCGTCCTCCTGACATCCACCCTTTAGTTACTTATAAGTGTTAATGAGGTTTCCCGTTAGTCTTCATTTTTCTAGGCTAAACAGCCCCAGATCCTGCAGTCTTAAAATAAGAGACTATCCTTATCGATGTGTGTCCTTCCCAAGGGCTGAAACTCCTCAGAAACTCCTCCAGGGTGGGTCTTCTCCATGGCAGCATAAGTGCAGCCACATTCTGCTCCAACTCCACCTCCCCACAGAGTTACAACCCTTCCAGACACAGACGCCTCCTCTGCCATGGGATCGTCTGTGCAGAGCTCAGCTCCACTGTTGCCCTCCACGGGTTGCAGGGGAACAGCTGCTGTGTCGCCACAGGATGCTGAGAGGTCTCTGCCCCAGCATACCTCCTTGTCTCTTCACTTATTGCCTTTGGGGTCTGTGTGGTCATTTCTCTCTCATCCCATTCTTTCCACCTCCACCATCTGCTGCAAATTTCCCCTTCTTCGGTAGCGATTGCAGAAGTGCCTTGTTTGGCTTGCCTTAGTTAGAGATGGGTTTGACTTAGAGCTGGAGGAAGTTTCAAGCAGCTTCTTACAAGGGCCACCACTACAGCCCCATCCCAGAAATGGCTCCATGCAAATGTAGCACATGTAGATGCTCTGGTGAGTTAGTGTTGGAAAGTGTTGCAGCTTCACAGTCATGCCTGTCACAATATTTTTCCTAATCTGAATACTTCTCAGTGGCTCTGGGAAGATCAAAGAGGTCTGTCCATCTTGAAAAAAGCACTTGAGTCATGGCACTTCTTTTAGTTGAGCCCAATTACTTCTTCATTGGGGAAACTCCTCCAGCTGCTCCTGCTTTATTTGCATAACTTTGCAGGAGAACACAATCAAATCAGCATTTAAATTAGATGTAAAAGTCCTTTCTAATGGTGCAATTCCTTAGACATTTTTCATTAAGCAGTTTTCTGGGCATCTGAGCTTGTCTGAAATCTGTTGAACATTCATAAGCTGAGACAGAGAAATCATCTCTTGGGAAGGCTGATGGAACATGACAAATACTTCCACTGCAGTGGATCCAGGTATTTCTCTGGTGTATTCTAGTCCCCTTTAAAGGCTACAGTGAAACTACAGAGTTTATGTTATGGCAATTGCATGCTCTTCACATGCAACTTGAAAAATGTCGGCAAATGGTTGTAACACATTGTTTTCTACTGGAAAAGTGGAAGTGGTCAAAGAGTAGGAAGTATTCCCTTCTTTCCAGCCTCTGTGAAAGCGTAAGTTTTTGTTATTTGAGAGAAAGAGAGACCTACTGTATGCTGCATCCAAAATTAGGACACTTTTCACACTGTATTTAAACAGGCTTTGCACCTGTATGGATAAAAAGGATTTTCCACTTTTCTTTATATGTCATGGTTTGACATGACAACCTTTTCTGGTAAGGGGGAAGGGTCTGTAAAGATGGCTCCTGTAAGATGTTGTTTGCAACTCTCCCCAGCTCTGAGCCAGACCCACTGCTGGGGCTGAGCCAATTAGA